>SNQJ01S0099811.1:13492-44456 GCA_010110895.2 Picea sitchensis
AATGCCTTTGCTGTGATTGGTTTGTGTTGTTGTGATTGGAACGACACAAGAGCATCGGAGCAGAGCAAGGAACAACAGAGATTAAAGGAGAGCGTTCATAAGGTATGTCCGCCATCCATTTCTCTGAGTTCATTCAATATCTAGATCTAGGGAAAGAGTAGTACTCTGTCACGCTTTGTTCCAGATCCAGGTGGATCTGGGGAGATTGGTCTGTGTCCGCACTCATGAATTTATCCATAAACAACACATCAAACCAAGGTAGAGTAACTTGGTTCATAGGGCTCGGAGCTCAATAGGCCAAGTACTCATGAAATAGGGGAAAATGCTCCTTATCATGGCCCTCTAACTTACATCTGATGCACCAAATGTCTTCTCTTTTATCTTTTCCCTTTTCTTTCTTCATATCTTCAACCTACAGAGATACGCTAGTTAGATGACTCAAAATTTGACTCATACCTAAGATGGATTCTCCCATAGGGGATGATTCTAATTTCATGGTGATCTCCAATGCCTTAGCATGCGAAGCAACCTTCTGTTGCATCAGAGGAACTCTGATGTGTGGTAAGAGGGAAACAATGAACCATTCCATGTTCTGCTCGTCTGGGATCTGGAAAATCAAGCGGCCAGTCAAGGTCTTAAACCTTTGTTAAAACTCCCAAACATGTTCAGCTACTCTCTTTGATAACCCTAAATTGCACCATACATGCATATATGGCATTGGGCCATCTTACATTCTATCTTTTCCAAGCCATCACTAAACAACTCTTCTTAAAAAAACAATTTTTGAAGATGTACATGCCCTACACCATTATTTCCATGTATGTATGCTAGTTGCACCATTACTACCTATGTACGTACACTAGATGCACCATTACAGCCCGTGTATGCCCACAAAAGTTGCAAAAATTAAAAAGTTGCAAGGAATTTGTTGAGATTACAGGCTATTGGATAGTTTTCCAACTGTTCCACCACCTATATCCTATCACCCAACCGAATAACCATACTTTTGTCATATAAAAGGAGGTGTTGGGGTATCATTCACAAAACAATCATAATAATAGTGAAACTCTATCTGTTTCACATCCCCTCCTTGCCCCAAGAATTTGCAGCCACCTTGTGAGTTTTGTGCCAGAATTGCCTATTCTTGCCTTTTTCCTCCATTATAAGCCTATGCCATTTCCCTAGAGAGAAGTGTGAGAGGAGAAAGATAAGTGGAAGTGCAATTGGAGCTTGGTAAAGAGGATCCCGGACCAGGCTCGAGGAGCAGTCGCCAATCTCATTGTAAGTAAACTTTGTGATTCAAATAAAAGGAGTACCTTTTCTGTCCCACCATATGATGTGTTCAATATTTATGTTTGATTCATGTTTTATTATGAAATATAACCCACTAATTCATATATGAGATGCATGTTTGTAGTTTCTCATTTGTATTTTTTTGAATGCAGGTCAACCTTGGGAGGATACTTGTAGTTGAGGAGCAATCGAACACGAAAGGATTGACACCGGACGCACAGTTTAAGGTAGAGTTACTAGATCTTTTAGTTTGTATTTCATGCATGAATGTGGGGTATAGTCGGGGTAATTATAAAAATTTGGAGACTTTTTTATGTCTATATCTGCCTACATGTTGAACCCTAGTGTATTCCATAGGGGGGTTTTTCCACTATAGTAGCATAGGTGACCGTACTGGGGAAGCCTCTAGGGTTTTTATGGGATATTTCTTGGGTGTTTTAATTGATTTGATTACCTTTCTTGAGTTTCTGTAAGTTGTTGAGTCTTTAAGGGATTTTGGTCTTCCATACCAATACTCCTTGACCTATCAGCCTGATTGTTATTTTTCTTTTCTTGAGAAGTTACAGAGGTGTACGCGGCTTGCAATGGGTCTGCACACATACATATGCACCCTACCTTTGGACAACTCGCTTACATACGCAGACTGCTTAAGTGTCAGTAGCGTTCCTGTGTAAAGAAACTTTTTCCTTAAGAAGGGGCAGTCAACCTCTTCTCTTTTTGAAGTCACAGTTCTCAAGGGTTTCTTTATCTAGTACCGGTCTTTGTTGTTACAGTCTTTAGCCTAGGTTTGACGTCAGTTTCTTTATCTTTTAGAGATTTCTTGTGTTTTCTTTTAAAGGGTTTTAGATGAGTCTGTGAGTCTTTTCTGATCATCTTGTTTGGTATCGTTAGTGACTCCCTGCGATCTGCAGTGGACCAGAATTCATTTTTTGGTCTTGTCTTGTCTTCACTTTTTCCCTGAGGCTTGCTTTAGAAGAAAAGAAAAAAAATAAAAATTCAAGTTTCTTATTTTGAAGCATAAACAAAAATAAAAATAAAAAAATTTCATTTCTTTGTTTGGTTAAGTAGTTAGGTTAGTTGTCTTTACTTGTCAGGAGAAAGAGTTCTTTTCTTTAAGTTCTTTACTAAATGCTTAGAACTTTAAGTAGCTCCTAGTCAAGCAGAATTCAGTTTTAGTTTTTTCTTTTAAAAGATCTTAGAAAAAGTAGTTACGAAAAGTTGGTTAAAGAGGTTTCAAATTGCAAGTCTTTATTTGTTAAAAAGAAGTAATTTTGCTTCCAGTATTTGTTCTTCTCTTCTCTTAAAATACACTACTAGTTTCATTTTCGTTCCCTTGACTTAATACACGCCACTTAAAATTAACGCTTAATTAAAATCAATTAGACGTTATGTTTGTAGGGTCCATCAACTAGTCTATTCTAGAGCCTTGATTTAGGTTTGAGAAGAAACTCTTCAATGCTATAAAAAAAACATACGAGTCTGAGTTAGGGAGTGTAAAAATTCCAGTAAATGTGGAAATTATCTGAGACCCCCTCTAAAACAGGGGCTAAACATGAGGTCACGTGCGGAAAGGTAGTGAATATAACCCCTCCAAAGTCGGACCAAGCATAGAGGAGAATGCATATAGAGGACTTTTCTTGGGATTTTATTGATCGCATTTTCCACAGAGCTTCATGGGTCTCGAATCCATTAGAGTTCCTCAGTCATCTTCCGTAACACTTGCTTTAGATACCCTCTATATGTTTTGGGCTTGATACCCTGCTCATTGTGGTCCATCTGACTATCAACTATACTCGCCTGGTGATTTTTTATGAGCTGGAAACCTAGTTGCCTTTATTTTAGGGACTTACACAGGTGACTGCGGGGGTATACTGTGGTACTTAGGATAAACAACGGGCCACACTTTGTAGTGTATACCCTAAGGGTTCTTCCATGTTTGAGTTTCACTTGCACCGGTAAGTTTCTCTAGTGTTGGCTGGTATAATTGTTCTTCCAACTTGTTAGTGGTTTTCTTGCATTATCTCATAGGAACTTTTCTAGTGTGTGCTTGGTATTCAACGTTAAAAATCCTTACTGTGTCATTGATCTTCTCACAAAGTGGAAGATCAAGAGCCCCGCCGGTCATGAAGGCTTCTGGGCCTACCACCATTTACATTGGATCCACCACCGCCACCGTTACGGCAAAGACTTGACCAACAAGGGTCGTTTGAGGTGACTGGGCCACAGGAAACTGTGCCTGAGCCAACTCCAAAAGGAGAGCATTCGATTCTGGAGGAACTGACTATTTCTGACGTTGGATTGGAAGCTCTCTGTCTATATAACCCTTCGATCATGGACTTGTTCATGCCACTTTTGATACAGCTTACCCCCACAAGGGTAACACATCAAGAGCGTCAGATAATCCTGCAAGCAGTGATGGAAGAAAATGTTGCTAATTCATCAGGGAGTCCTCACACTCCCTTTACGGCTACCAACACTGGTGGTGTTCCACCTCCTAACTCACCTTCGTATGTCTGGACCACTATGGTCTTGACCGCCTCTACTTCGGGTAGTGTTCTGATTCTGTCTATGGAGACGATTACTGCACCGTTCACATAGAGTACGACGGGTCCTCCATTTTCATACAAGATGCACGACTTTGATACAAACTCGGTCCTCACCTACTCCACCCTACAGACCATGGTTCTGGGGGAAGGAAGCTCAAAATATGCTCTGCAAGGATCCATGGGGGGCATCTCAGACCCATATAACGCTTTCCCTTATGACGGAGGTCACATACCTCCTTCGTCCCCCTCACTCGGCGACGCTTCTCAAAATCCCGTCTGGCTGAACATGAACTACATCTTGTTCAGAGAAGGTAGTCAAGGACCTTCTTCCAACACCACACTGATGGGTTCTTTGTCGTTCTCTTTGTTCAACACATTTGGTAACAACTCATTCTCGTCATTGTCATCTCGGCTGAGGGAAACCCTGGTTTTGGGTCACAAAACCCTATGGAGGGTACTATTCCTGCATAGGGGGGAAACACCTCTCAAGGACCCTGGAATCCATGGCAGGGATCATTCCCCTCATCAGGGATGTCAATCAGGGGCAACCCCTTCCATGGTCAATGTAACCCCTGGCAAGGCTCAGTACCTATTCCTGTCAGATCGGCTCGGGGCAACCCTTTCTAGAACCTTTGGAACATAGTGTCGGGAGAAATCCCTTCCCATCCATCAACATCCTACTATGGGAGTCAGCTGATGACATATCAACAAGCGCAGTATCTGATTGCTGGCCTAGGCCATGGTTTTTACCAGAACCCGGGCCATCAACCTAACTTTTCCTGGCAACCTGGTGCCAGCCAAATCCCAGACTCCTTTCCTCCTGTACATGGTCAACAGCCCAAACTACTATTTTTGGCAATGTTGCATTTACCAGACTTGTCAATATTGTTAAACGACCCAATCTGTCACGATCCATGTTCGCCTCCCATGCCGACAAAGTTTACCTCAGACATTCTGAAGTTCAAAGATAAGCCTAATGAATATCCAGGCGATCATGTGACCACATTTCACCTATGGTGCTCGTCCAACTCATTGAGAGACGAATCCATACAGTTGTGTCTTTTTCAACGCACTCTTATCAGGAGTGTTGTGAAATGGTACATAGAGCTCGACCACTCAAGATACTTCACTTTTGGCAAATTGGCAATGGTTTTCCTGAACCATTTTCAACTACCTGTGAGATACGATGTCGACACCGAACTGCTGACCAAATTTGAGAAAACAAAGGATGACCATATCTCAGATCACATCCGAGAATGGTGGCATAGGAAGAGTTTGATAAAAGTACCAATTCCACCAGCATTCTTGCTGGAGTGGTTTCTTAAGTCTTTGGTACCCTAGTTATCCAAGGACGTAGCAATGTCGGGGGTCTTTTTCAAGGAAGAGGCGATAATGAGAGCTCAACAGCTAGAACTGATATACTCTCAGTCAGGTTTACTTTACGATTTTTTTTATATGCACCATGGTATATACTTGACAAGACCAGAAACAAGTCTGGACCACATGCCGATGGCATCGTTGGTTCAACACAAGCGAATCCCACTGATCAGTTGTCGAATCAATTGCAACAATTTTCGATACAACAGACAACGGCCAGCCCAACCACTGGTTCAGCTACTCCCCCTACTCAAACGTTGGATCTACATAGTGTACAATCAACAAACCTGAAGGACAACCAATAGCTTGATGGAAAGAAGAAACAATGAAAGAAGGGTAAGGGGGATAAGAAACCCACCAATAATGTTGGCGGGGGAAACACAAAGAAAAAGAAGTCGAAGTATCCATGTAATCTTTGCACGAAAGACCACCTAACTCACTTGTGCCCTTGGCTTGCAAAGGCCCATAAGTTATTGGCACAGAAACAACCTATTGTGTTAACGAACCCATTTCCACATGGAAATTTTTTTAATGAAGCCTCTTCGAGCACGAATGGGGGAAATCAGGGACCCCCTCCATCTTCTAGTAATCCCTCGGCCGCAAACGTTTATATGTTGAAAGGTGATTCTCACATAGAAACTAGGGCACATGATTACAGAATGCCAAGCACTGTTGAAAAGGGTAAAGAAGCTAAGAACCCATTTGTTCCTCTCCAGATCGAGAGAACAAAGGGTGAAACAATGACACACATCCCGAAAGGGGCGTTCAAGAAAAATTTGCATAATCCAAATGCAAGGGCCTCACATAACTACTTTGTGGTGGAGGATTTGTCACAAGCCCCTTGCACGATGTCTACTTTGGAGGTCCTCCAGAGTTTCCCTTCGCAGAGAAAGGCTCTTCTAGCAGCTTTAAGAGCTGTTGATACCTGTAATCCGAGAACGATCATGATTGATACGACTGACTTGAAATATCGTCTCCCATACCACATTGTGTTTCATATAATAGTGGATCACCCCAAAAAATATTTTACCTAAAAAATTTTATTCATGGTGGTTGATGAGGGAACCTCGACATCCGTGATGTCATTGGTGTGTTGGAAGTCCATTGGCCAACCTGTTTTGTCTCCATCACCTACTCTACTTACTTCTTTTGATGGTCATTCTTTCAAAACACATGGAATCATCCCTTCTTTCCCCCTGTAGTTGGGAGGGAAGACCATGTGCTTCAAAGTTGAAGTGTTCGATGCGCCTCTTGACTACAGCCTGTTGTTAGGAAGGATTTGAACATATGTAATGCATGCAGTGGTTTCCACATTTTTTTGGGTCTTGTTGTTTCCACACGAGGGTCGAATCGTGACCATTGATCAATTGTCCTTCTCGAGGCCTGACCCTTCATTGGGGGCATCCACAGTCCCGATGATTGATAACCCACAACCCGATGTCATCAATGTGGGGGTTGGTTTGTTCCCACCTTTTATGTGTAAGTTCGATTACCCGCCTCTTTCTAGCGATGTCAATATGATATCGATTGTCCTCGACCAGCCTAGGGATGAAATATTTCAAGTGTCGGCATTCTGTACGACTTACTTTAATGATCCATTGGCTCTTCCTTCCCCATCGACCATGATGGAAGGGACAGGGCACCATGGCATGCCCATGCCCTTTTCAGTGACAGAAGTTGAGTACTCTATTGTCCAGCAAGATTTTATCAACCCCGATCCAACTCCTGCACCAAAGTTAGATCCAGTTCTCGAGCCTATTTGGGCTCAAGATTCCCTTGCCACTATCGATTCTTTGGACTTGGTCTTTCCCTATAACAAGGAAATTTTAGAGGCATTGACTAGTCTGGACAGACCCTAGGATGATCTCCATCATAGATCTTACTTCCTCCTAGAGTTAAGAAGAATAGAGGCAGGAGACTTCGTGTTGACTATGACTGGAGATAGGCCTTTTCCTATTAATCCTCTGGCTACACACATAGTTTGTGCCGAGGGTAATATGGAAACCATCGCTGAAACTATACATATTTAAATATTCATAACCCTTGGTGTCGTGGAGAATTTCTTTGTCAAAGCAGACTTCTCCCCTGAGGAGATTCGAATCTACACAAATTTATTTAAGGAATTCCACGATGTTTTTTCCTGGTATTACAAGGAGATGCCAAACACTGATCTGAGAATCATCGAACATGAAATAAAGACTTATCATGACGCCAATATGGTCCAGTAGAAGCTTTGTCTAGTCAATCCTTGGAAAGAAGCAGCTATTAAGGCTGAAGTAGAGAAGCTCCTCAAATACGGTTTCATCTACCCCATTCAGTTGACTCAATGGGTGTCAAATCCTATTCCGGTCAACAAAAAGCAGGGAACGATTCGCGTATGTATGGACTTTCATGATTTGAACAAGGCATGTCCAAAGGATAATTTCCCCACCCCATTCATTGACCAGATTGTTGATGAGTGCATAGGTTGTGAGGTCTTTTCTTTCATGGATGGTTTTTCGGGATACAATCAGATACAAATTAAGCCCGAAGACCAGCATAAAATAGATTTTATCTGTCCATGGGGTACATTTCTTATCGGAAGATGCCTTTTGGCCTAAAAAATGTTGGAGCCACTTTTTAGCGGGCCATGTATTTTTCTTTCCATGACCTAAGACTTATATGTGAGGCTTATCTTGATGATTTAGTGTCACGATCTCGTAAGAGAGTTGATCATCCCGCGCACCTCCAACTTATCTTTGAGCGATGTTGCTACTATCGGATTCACTTGAATCCAAACAAGTGCAGTTTTTGCGTGACATCAGGTCATCTTCTAGGTTTCATAGTGTCGACAATAGGGATCATGGTTGATCCTCTAAAGGTTGAGGCGATAGTTCAATTGCCTCCCCCATGCACAATCCCTCAGCTTCAAAGATTACAGGGTAAAGCGAATTATCTTTGGCATTTTATCTTAAACTATGCTGAGATCAAAAAAAGGTTTATGCATCTACTGAAGAAGGGAGTCCCTTTACATTTGGACAAAGCCGCTCAAATCTCTTTCGAAGCACTAAAACAGGCCCTCACATCTTCCCCTCTACTCTAGCCTCCCAATTATAATAAAGATTTCTTATTGTATTTGGTCACTGCAGAGTCAACCATCAGTATGGTCTTGGTTCAAGAGATCGATCTACTTGAAGAGCATGTGATCTATTACCTGAGTTGAGGCCTGGTTGGACCAGAACTCAACTACTCCCACGCTGAGAAGTTGGCACTGGTAAAAGTACATGTTGTCTAGTGGTTCCTTCATTATATTCTACTTCGTAAGACCATTGTCATTATCATTGTGAATCTGTTTCAATATGTGTTGACACAACACATCATCGACATAAATATCAGTAGATGGATAGTTATCCTCCATAAATTTGACTTGGATTTAGTTTCAATGAAACCCAAAAAATTACTAGTCTTTGCGGAACTTATCTCGGAACTTCCATTCGAATCAGGTGATGTTACACCCGAAGAATCACCGATTAAATGAGATCTTTTTCTGATTTCATCTTCAGACCCCTAGTATGGAGATATACTAGTCTATCTCTAGAATTTGAAGTGCCCTGCCTCTACTTCTCATGATAAGCATTGACGTATATGCCATCGAGCGAAGAACTATCTCATACTCAAAGACACTTTGTATCATTGAGGTGTAGATTGCATCCTTCGTCGGTGTCTCATTCATGAAGAAGCCAAAATCGTGCTTAATGACTTCCACACTGGAGCATGTGGTGGCCATTTGTCTGGATTGGAAATAGCCCAAAATATTCTACGAGCGGATTACTTTAGGCCAACGTTGATCAAAGATTGCGTTGAATCAGTAAAGAAGTGCCACCCGGGTCAGATCTTCTCTGGGAAGGTGAGGGCACACCCCGCTCCCATGTTTCCCATCATTATTGTCGGCCCCTTCACCAAGTGGGGGATTGATTATACTACATGCCATCCCCCTTCATCCAGGGGGCACCGTTATATCATCGTAGCAGTAGACTACTTCACAAAGTGGGTCAAAGCTATGTTGACATTCAATAATGATGGAGAGACAACAACTCTCTTTTTGTTTAATCAAATAATAGCAAGGTTCGACATCCTGGAGGATATTTTCATTGACCATGGCAGTCACTTTCAAAACAAAATGATGTCTGAGTTAACATCAAAGCTTGGGTTAAGGCAAGAGAATTCATCACCTTACTACCCACAAGAGAATGGTCAGGTAGAAGCTGTGAATAAGTCTCTAAATACCATTCTATAGTGAACGAACAATTCAGCCAAGTCAAATTGTCATTTGATGTTGTACTTGGCATTGTGGGCCTAGAAAACGTCTGTGAAGACTGCCACCGGTTTATCAAATTTTCAACTCGTTTACGGGTTGGAAGCAGTCTTGCCAATAGAGTTCCAAATCTCATCTCTTAAGTTGGTAGTACAGTTATTTCCAGACACTTCACCGCTTGAGGAACGCTTATTATATCTCGAGAAACTCAACGAGAAGCGACGTGATGCAACTTTGGCTAATGAGGCTCACAAGAAAAGAGTCAAGTGTCAGTATGATCGGTCCATTCATCCTTAGATTTTCTCTGAAGGCGACCTTGTCTTGGTCTAGGACCAAGATAAAGATCCCTTGGGGGAAAGAAAGTTCAAACCCATGTGGTTTGGACCGTTCATTGTGAAGGAAGTATTAAAGAAGGGTGCTTATCGTCTGGTTGACTTTGATGGGAACGCTTTGGTGGAGCCTAGAAATGGGCTCTACCTCAATAAGCATTACTCGTAGGTGGGTCTCCTTGGGTGACTTCTTGTACATATGTATAATTCTTATACATTTAGTTGTTTTTGTCTTTTTGTTTTATGGATGTGTCATTTTTGATGTCATCTTTTTCACTATGGCTGATGTCAAGTGAATCAAAGGTGTTTATTGGGTTTGTGGATGATGCTAGCCGAAAAACTCAGAAGCTTGCTTCCGTAGCTTGGGTGATATTCACACATCAAGGCCAACTGCTATCTTCTGGAGGTATATGTTAAGGTGACACCACAAATAATGTCTCTGAGTACAACGTAGTGATAGAGTTGCTTCGTGACACTTTGTCACATGGTATCTCTCACCTTCGTGTCTACTTAGATGCACAGTTGGTTGTGTCCCAGTTAAATGGGGTTTACCATGTTTATGATCCTACTATGCACTGATGATTCCTTAGGGTACATCTCCTAGAATGATGCTTTGATTACATTACATATATCCATGTTCCTAGGATATTGAATCAAATGACAGATACGCTAGCTAATCAAGTATTAGATTGGCATATTTCACACACATAAAAAGAATCACACACATACACATGTACTTACATTGTAAAAATGTGACCCATAAGACATAAAAGATGTAAATACACACACACACACACACACACACACACACACACACATATATATATATATATCAAAAGTCTCAGAGTACATAGGTGGGCACAAGCGCCTCAAAAAATAATATGTCTGGTATACATCACGGGGCTTATGCCCTAAAAAATATACAAAAAGTGCCCTCGGCACGTAAGAGGTCCACCCTAAGCTAAGCATGGGGCCTATTGGCCCTGCCATAGTGAACAACAATGTTTTCCAAACGTTTAAAAATCTCGACCCAGGTCTGTGGCACCCTAACTACATGAGGTTACATAGATGATGGGAGATCATCGATCTCGGCCATAGGCACTATACGAGTGAATGCGGTGAGGTTCCGCTCCACCCGTCTCAATACTCTCTCAGCCTCTCTGACTAGAGGTCCCCCTGTTGTTGTTGGTGGTTCGACGACCACTACTGGTGCTGCCTCTGGTCAAGGACATCGCCTGCTCCTCTCAAAATCAATTGGATGGACTAGTCCCACATTTGTACATAACAGATACATAGTTGTCAGATACTCTGGTACACATAAAAATGATATATATAAAAAGAAATAAAAATTAAAAACTTTTAAAAAAGAAAACGTACCTATCTATCCTCTCTTTGCTCCAAGAGGTATGGGCATGTCAGGATCCCCAGAGAAGTTGATCCCAGTATACAGGTATTCCTCTATAGCCAAAATCTGTTGAGACCACCAGTCAAAGACAGTATCATCGAAGGCCTCATTAGTCCTCCCTCCCCCCTGTCCTGGAAACAATGCTTCCCATATGCACACTGCTGGGAATGAGGCCACGTGCCCCCATACTGTCTCTCGTGGACTGAGACTGGGTACCCTCTCGAAGAAAAAAGAGCATAGAACAGTCTTGAACCCAATTTTTTTTTGTTCCACCCATGACACTACATGAGCTATCTCTTCATGCACTCTATCATGGTTGTGCTCCAGTCGAACACTTGCGCATTAGCACTGTACCTCACAATGCATGTGTTCCTGGGAGGCATGATGTAAGGCCACAGATCCAATAATCCACCCAATAAGTAAAACTATCACTTGAAGTGATAGGTTGGTAATATTGTGGATCAGAACATGAGAACCCACTTTATCTGTGTCAGCCTCGCAGTGTAGCCCGATCAACTCGGCTATGTTGTGAGGCCCAGGGGGAAAAGCATGAAGGTGGATTGGTTCCCCTCTCCTCAAGAGGCCAGTCAGAAAATAAATATCCTCAGTCGTTGGAGTCAACGGCTACTCCTAAAGCATAAATGCCTCTGCATCTGGGTGCCAGTAATCCACCAAGGCATTCAACAGCCTGGGTTGTGCTCCCATGAGTGGACACCGGAAGAATTTCCACAACCTGCATTGTTTTAATGCGACGACAACAATAGGTTCTTATTCGACCAAAGAATAAATTTCCTCATGCTCCCTCTCTCTCCAATGGACATACATCCTGTTACAAACAAGTTTAGAAGAGAGTTAACTCTTGTACTTTCAATTTTTCCATGTTCTTGAGGGTGTACGCAGGCTATATTGGGAACAATCATGTATGCACTTGGGAAGATTGTTATCTTCCCGCAGGCTGTCCTTCGACAACCTGTGTACACGTAGGGATGCCCCTTTTTAGGAGTGCACACCCCCCAAAAAACTAAAATTAATACAAAAGGGAAGTATTGAAATGAAAGAGGGGTTGATTTGTACTTACTTGGTCTGAGCGAAAGTTTGTTTCATCCTTTGAAGCTCCTCGAATCAACTCTTTTAGCAAAGGGGTCTTTTTGGATTTTTGTCAATTCTCAATTTGCAATGGTGAAAATGAGTTGTCAACTTCTATTTATAAACTTTTTTGGCCTTTTTTGCCACTTTTTTGGACCCTTTTGTCGTTTTTTTCTAGCTTGAAAATCATTTAGCATGGTTCTTGAGTTTTTCATGGGAACTTGGGTCACTTTTAAAGATTCTTTGGTAAAAGTCGTTTTTCCAATGTGATGCATTTAAGTTAGGATTCCACCTCCACTTTCTGCATCTTGTTTTCTTTTCCTCTTTACCACAGGATCGATCCCACAGAATTGTGACATGGAACCATCATTGCTTCTCTAGAAGTGTCGTAATTTAGTGGTAGATCCTACCTTCACATGGATATCCTAGGTAGATCCTGGTTGCATTTTGGTGTCCATGTCATCGTTAATGAATTTAAGGATCGAGATTCCTTGTTAGTCCTGTCATGATTACGAGTTTGAGCCTCATATGCCTGATCTTAATCACTCTTGGCCTCACCCTCAGGACTCCCAAAAAATGGGTCTTTTTTTAAGCCCTTTTCAGACCCTATAAACATGAAAAGATTGTAGAGTGATATTGTTGTCCTTCACACCCACCAAATTAAAATTTGAAGGCACATCTATCCGAGGGTAGCTTACCCCTTTTTCGGTCTGAATGGTCAATTATACAAACAAAGGTATACTCTAGGAACTCTGGTTCGCTAGAAGAGTATTATCAGGTATAAGTTTACCCCTTTTTCGGGCCCGAGGGACTAAATTTATGGAAAAGGAACCCCCACAAAGTCCATAGTTAAGCTCTTTTCAAACTCCCTAAAATTGAAGATATTGTCAAGTGACTTTGTTCCTTCACACTCATTAAATCGGTCCAGACGAACGTACTATATAGATTCCATAGTTAATCTCTTTTCAGACTCCTTAAAATTGAAAATATAGCCGAGTGACCTTGTTCTTTCACACTCGTTAAATTGGTACAGGAAAACATCTACTAGCATGTGTTTACCCCTTTTTCTGGCATGTAGATTAAGGAGGAAAAAGGTACACCTAGGGAGATTTGTCTCACCGGGAGAGTTCTCCTAAGTAGATTTTATACTTTTTCGGTCTAAGGAGACTAAACCTAGAAAAGGGTTGTGAGTCCATAGTTAATCTCTTTTCAGACTCCTTAAAATTGAAAAGATTTCCGAGTGATCTTGTTTGTATCACATCGTTAAAATGGTTCTGAATATACATCTTTTTGGTGCTAGTTTATCCCTTTTTCGAGCCGACTATAATACCTTCGAAAAAGGTACCCTAATGGAGTCTCCTTTTATATTTTTTTTAGACTGTCTAAAAATGGAAAACCACATTGAGCTTACCTTCTCTAGGCTCGTGAAAAATACATTGAAGGGTGTTTCATTGTGTCTTTCTAATCACAGTTGCATATCTACGTCTTTGGCCTAATGTCGGCTCCATGTTTCTCTCAACTGAACCTTTTAAGCATGCCTTATACGCAAGCCTTGTAGCACTTTGCCTCTGCGACCTGACACCTTGACCCATGGAGGAATTTTCTCTGAGTGTCCTTTTCCTGTACATGTCTCCTTGATCTGAGCATTAGTGTGTTCCTTGCACTTGGAACTAGTATACTTGAGACACTCGTTCCTCCTTTGTAATGTAGCATTCTTTTATTCTTTTTCAAGCTCTTTCAAAATATTGAAAAAGACAAAAAAATCAAATATACCCCAAAAAGAGGATGGGAAAAGTTTTTTCTTTTTATGGCAGCACAATGAGTCTCCCTTGGAAAAAGCACATCCTTTCATTTTTCATCAAGCATTGGGATTTAATATGACCTTAGGAAGTTGTTCTAGCTACACAGAGTTGTGTCCTCCTCCACTTGGTTATTCTTCCAAACACATGGAGAGTTTGCATTACCTCTTGCATCGTGAACTTATGTCAATGTCATGTTGCATGAGTCTGATCATCTATCATGCTATTGTCCAAGGGAATTTTTTACTCAGCTTGGGTCAGTCCTTCTACAATTTTTCTTTTTTCCCTCATGCCTGGCCATCCCGAAAGTCCAATCAAGTCCTTGTTCGAAATCAATGAAGCTCTTTGCCTGATCATCAAGATCCTCTTGTATGTTCCTGACGAGCCGTCGAAGACCTCTGGGTAGTGAATTCGTACACTCACATTACACTCCTACCCAAGTGGTGAATATTTTGAAGTTTTTGCTCAATCTCTGAAGGCCTCATCTCCATCCATCAGGCGTCATTCACTTCATGAAGATGGATACTATACATGTATATCTTTGATTTTAGATCCGATGTGTATTTCTCAAGGCTACACTTTATATAGTTATATGAAATGGATATGCAATATATTTTATTGGTAGCCATGATTTATTTCACCCCAAGCATGGGTATGCTCGCCTCGGTGAGACAATTATTATTTTTTCAGATGGCACCTCTCGAATTCTGGTCCCGGGCTCACTCGCTTTGGACGTTGGTGAATATTTGTAATGTATTTTGTCCATCATATTCTCTTCTGACCTCACACATTAGGGGGAATCTGTTATAACCCTAAATTTCACCATACATGCATACCTGGCATCAGGCCATCTTACTATCTATTTTTGCCAAGCCATCACTAAACAACTCTTCTTAAAAACACTATTTTTGAAGATGTACATGCCCTGAACCATTACTGCTCACGTATGTATGCTAGATTCACCATTAATTCCCATGTACGTACGCTATCTTCACCATTACAGCCCACGTATTCCCACAAAAGTTGCAAAAATTAAAAATTTGCAAGGAATTCGTTGAGATTACGGGATTTTGGGTAGTTTTCCAACTATCCCACTGTCTATAGCCCATCACCCAATCGAATAACCATAATTTTGTCATATAAAATGAGGTGTTGGGGTCTCATTCACAAAACAAGCATAAGAACAATGAAACTCTACCTGTTTCACATCCCCTCCTTGCCCCAAGAATTTGTAGCCACCTTGTGAGTTTTGTGCCAAAATTTCCTATTCTTGCCTTTTTCCTCCATTATAAGCCTATGAAATTTCCCTAGAGAGAAGTGTGAGAGGAGAAAGATACGTGGAAGTGAAATTCGATCTTGGTAAAGAGGATCCTGAACCAGGTTCGAGGAGCAGTTGTTGATCTCATTGTAAGTAAACTTTGTGATTATAATAAAAGGAGTACTTTTTCTGTCTCGCCATATGATGTGTTCAATCTTTATGTTTGATTCATGTTTTATTATGACATCTAACCCACTAATTCATATATGAGATGCATGTTTGTAGTTTCTTGTTTTTACTTTTGTGAATGGAGGTCAACCTTGGGAAGAGACCTGCAGTTGAGGAGCAATAGAACACGAAAGGATTGACACCAGACATGGAGTTTAAGGTAGAGTTACCAGATATTTTACTTTGTATTTCATGCATGAATGTGAGTTATAGTTGGGGTAGTTATAAAAAGTAGGATACTTTTAGATGGTTATATATGCCTACATGTTGAACCCTAGTGTAGTCCATAGGGGGGTTTTCCCTCTATAGCACTCTCTGCTTGATTTATTTCAGTTCTGTAATGCATTGTGACTTTGACTTAGGTTTCTTGAATTCTTCACTCAATGCAATTTTGATATCGTTCAACAGTTTAGGCTTTAGAGTTCCTTTAACAAAATTCATGTACCAACTCAGTGTGCAGTCTCTCAAGGTAGTACTAAAATGAGCTCTCTTAACATCTTCGTCACCAACTTGCTTGATACTCCATACAGCTTCTCATAAAAACTAGTGTTGATTAGGATCTTTAGATCCATATCCTCTAAATATAGGTATCCTCATTTCATCTACCATAGATCTTCCTAGGTTTCTTGACTGAGTATATACTAAACTGTTGGTAATGGCGCTCTGAGTTCTCTGATAACTTTGACTACTCTGGTTACTTAACGCCACTAAAATGACAAGAGGAGTAATAGTACTTACTTCGACAGTCCGTGCAGTTCTTGAAGTTTTTTATTCTTCTCGGTGAGGTTCTTCAGTCTTCTCTTCCTATACCTTAGCGGACCCTAACTGTTCCTCATTCAATAACTCTTCTTCTCCTCCACTGTAGAACCCTTCATCCTGTGCCAGTGGTTCATGGCTCTTCTCAAATAGGTTTAACAAAGGAACCTCTCTGAAGGTTCTCCCATTGCACGTATGTCCAACCTCTATGTCGTTGTCGTTGTCTGAGTTATTGAACATTATCTTTTCAATACGGGAAATCATTGTGTCTTCAAGATGTTTTTATCATGCAATAGAATCTTGATATTCAACTTCAAAAAGTGTAAACATTTTCCTCTAGGTCCCTTAAAGAAATATCTCTCTGCTTGGCTATATGACTCTACTCTGTCAATAGAAAACTCAGTGATGTACCCTCCAATAGTGCTCTCAAACCAGTGATCTACTGCTCTTGACATGGCGTTATCAACTATCTTTACCTTCTTGATCAGCGTCAACATCCAAACCATAGGTGGTTTAGATCTGATTTCAAGCTGGGTATCTGCTAATCTGGATAACCACTCATATAGATCCTTATGAATTCCCCCAAAGAAAATATCATGTATATCAGTAAATATATACCTTCCCAACCAATCCTCTGTACTAAGGTTAGGGTTCTTGTTCTGAGCTTTGACGAAGTCTCTTTATTGTTATTCTATCCACTTCTGAATCTATGTCTTTGATGGAAACCACCTTAACATTCCCTCAATAATATCTTGGTCTCAGAAATGGAACCATTTTTTGGCATAGGGGAAAACCCAAGGTTCAACTCTAACAGTGCTCCAACAAGCCCTAACTACTGGCCCTTTCAGCAACACCCGTGGAGTAGATGCAGTCTCACCTGAAGTAGCAATAGGGGCTTGCAGGACATAGGTGTCTACAACCAAAAGGAATGCAAAGTGGATCCAAAACAACAACACATCGAGATATATTTATTCTTTACTAACTTAATCCTACTTTGCATAGTCATATCTTAGATCTAACACAATAATGCAATAACAAAATAATAGAAGGTAAGGAACACAACATCAACGACGGAGACAACAATATTTACGTGGTTCACCCTCTCCATAGGGATACGTCCACAAAACTATGTTTCTTGATATATTATGTGAAAACGTACAGTTCTATATGCGCACTTAGCTTGCATATCTCTCTCTCCTTCTCTCTTCTCCCCTCCCTGCGCACTCAGCTGTGGGGTTGACCTTCGTACCCAGTTGAATATCTTACAATACGGAAATTATCTCATGCTCAACACTTCTCGCTCGCACAATCATAATCACTCGATATCACAATAGAACTCTAGCTAACCATCCTTGGTCCTTTAAACCTTTATTTATACATTACAATGACTCTTAGACAACCTTAAGCCAAAACCTAGGTGTCAAAACCCTAAATACAAAACCCTAGGTGTCTAAAACCCTAGGTCAACTTGACCCGCATTTTCAGGGCTTCACCAACCTATCCTTCGTTCTTTCCCACGAGGTACTCCAAAGCATCCGTCGGTGGATTTTTCTTCTTTCTAAGTTGTCCATGATCCATCTACCTTTCTTATCTATAATCCTCTATATTCTCATTCAACGACTCACTTTCCCTTACTCCGCTCCTTCTTTTCTGCTTCTTTGACCACTTAGACCCATTCTCAGTCAATGTGCCTTCTGCGCAGTTCATACTTTGCCTTTTCTCTTCCTTTTTCTTTTGTTTCTTCCTTAATCCATAACCAAGGGAAAAAAACACCAAGAATACTTCAACCAACATCATAGCATAGAAAAAAACTTTTAGACATCCTAAGGAATCAAAGAAAAAAACCATGAATTAAGTTCAAGGATAACAAGAGGATGGAAGGTGGGAAAAAACACTTCCCAAAATGAAATATATGTGATTGTTGCCTAAACAAAGTGCATATATGCACTATTTTCTCCTCACAAACTATAACACACCTCATCACATAAACTTACTTAGGATGGTGGGATGCCATATTTTCTCTTTCTTGTATCCCCAAAACTTGGGTTTGAACCTTTATCACCCCTATATGTCATGGCGTGCATGAAAAATTTCCTTATCAAAACATCCAACTGCATCAAATCTACTCACTCATCACCAAAATTTTGATGGGAATGCATCAAAGGTTTACTACACAGACTAGGAACCAAACATCCCCGATTGGATGATTGGGATTCCCTTTGCGCAACCAGGTCAATTTTTGGAAGTGAATTAGGATATTTTACCATAGGGAAAGTGGGTTACCTAACCTACATTTCCATCCTGATAGTATCTCTCCAATGGTCCTTTTTCGAAAGATCCAACAGTCTTTGTAGTTAGAATTCAATGACACTGATCGAATTGGCACCTCTAACTATGCAAAAACTAATTCCTCTTCCATCACCCATTCATCATGTGAACATGTGGGGTCCTCAACAAATCTATGGATGAGATCATATCAATCACCCATCCCACATATCAATGGTTCTTATCCACTCAGGGTCTTATTACATATGGATGCACCCACTCCAAGTAATCGCAGGTCTTACCGATTGGTGCTCTCTGATGAGGCTACTCTAATGGTCCTCAGTTCATCCCATTAATGGTCAGAAACCACTCAAGATCCTATAACTCCATGACATTTAATCGACATCTAGGTATTCCTCCTTATAGTGGATCACTTTAGGTCTAACGAATGTGTACCCATTGACATATTCTTCAATGGATCTACGGTCCTCTCATTCTATGGATCTCAGTGTCAGTTTTCCTCCATCAAAACTCTCTCCTAGAATCCTTTCCTCACCTTCCTGACTCCCTTCTCCCGATAGACTTATCTTCTTGATCCTTTGGGATTCAACAGTCCATATCTCATTGGCTTGAATTCTTATGGACCGATGACTCACAATTGGTAGGGACTTTCCCATCATAAATCCATTGGGACCTATCACCTTTCTGATGGAATTTCCTTCTAATAGGATTTCTCATGAGGATTATATCTCTAACCAACGATCAATATCTTCTCCTCCCATTGAATCAACAAATGTCATCCACAAAGTTCCACATATGGTTTTTAATCACTTTTAAAGGATTGCTCCAATATTCAACAACTCCACAGTCCTTTCAGGGTTAGTTTATCGATGTTCTACCTAACTCCCTTAAGAAATCAAACCACTCAGCAACCAACTAGGATCATTCTACTCCAACAAACCAAAATGAAGATCTTGCATCCTACAATATTTCCATTCAAAATCAGGGGGAACCATTGGGATATTGTATGTTCTAGGGTTAAAAAGTCCTACATTATTTCCTATAAGGATTTAACTCACCTTCCTCAAGATACCAGACCACTTCCTCAGCAACTACGAACACTCTACCCAAGCAACCAAATGAAGATTTTGTATATTTCAAGCTTTCCATTCAAGGGCTAGGAAGTTTATAGGAAAAATGACATGTATTGAACTTCCTCATTCATTCATTCATTCATTCATTCAGAGTTAACATAATTGATAATGAATGAAGGTTCTGTTTACTCCATTTTACTCAGGAATTGAACATTCATTCATCTAACCAAATCTCCAATATAAACAGAAAGAAATTGATCATCATCATTAAGCATGCAATAGAAATGAAAAAATAACACTTTTATGTTTAGTAATGATTCTAACCAGCCAGCTCACTAAGGGAAATGCATTTCCAACCAACCATAGGTTATGTTGCATCGCTCCTTTCTACAACATTTCACCCCCATTCTAGGCCATGGTACCACCAATAGACTATCTCAGTTTACTACCAAATCAATAAATGGTTCAGGAAGGTTAATCTCCCTCACTCTACTAGAAACAACAAAACTTTCCCTCTTCCCACTGAGCTCAGGAACTCCACAAGCTTATCAGGAACCTTCCTAACTAGATTTACTCTTCATAATGGAACCCCTTATTTGCTACAAATTCCTTATATGACCTCCCCTTATCAATGTCGGTTTCTTTCCAGTAAGCACCAAGTTTTGGTCCTCTTTTTCTCCAATATGAATATGGGTCTACTCTGCTCCAGGGTGACCATTCAATTATTGGGAAAGATTCCTATTTTCTTCAAAAAAAAATCCCAACTCTTCCTTGTTTTTCAGAGTTGTGTGTGTAATCTCTTGTTCTCATTACACCATATTTTTGTGAGTCTGCAACTCAATTTCTTCACAATAAACCTCTGTAAGTGTCCAATCTTCATGAATCCACATTCTGGATTTCCTCTATTTCACATAATGTTGATGTTATCTTTATTTCATCCTCTTTCTCTTCCACGTTCTTAGTCTGCTCATCTTCTGTGTTTTTTCCACCTTTTCCCTCTTCTTCCTCTCCATCCTCGAGATCATTGATGACTTCTGTTAGAATCAATCCATTGTGTTAGGCTCTCGAATCGAAGGGGGAAATCCAGTGAATCCTTCTAGTTGAGATCTTAGTTGACCTTTCATTCCTCCAAGTATCAAATCAGTCAAAAACTATAATTTCTCAACCACTAAATCTTGATCACCATATCTAGGCTCTATGGTTCCATGCAGTCTAGGTACATTTGGTAGGTAGTGTATTCAATTTGTATATGTGTAGACCATATTGTTGAGAAAGCTTCCTAATTTCATTATTGAAACACCCTAGTTCCACCTCACCAGTTCCATTCATGGTATCATGGTCAATACTCAAGGATTTATTCCCTGTCAGTTGTCTGGTGTTTTCATTAATCACAAACACAATTACATGTTTCATAAACCAAAATACATGAATTCTTAGCATAATTATAATCATGGGGGGAAACAGGGTGTTACATCCCCTCCCCCTTAAATAAACATCTTCTTCGGTGTTTAAAACACCATCCTCGGTGTTTAAAACACCATATATATAATTTATATAGGAAACCAAAATGGGTATTCCATTCTCATGGCATCTTCCAGTTCCCAAGTAGCCTCATCTACTCCAAATCGATTCCATTGCACCTTGACCTACATGAAAACTTAGTTTCAGAGCAATGTTTCTCTCTTTTCTAGGATGCGTTGAGGTTCATGATGGAATTCTCGCTCTGGTTCCACTTGTATCATAGTCCATTCAATAACATGACTAGAATCATGACCATACTTATTTAATAAGGATACATCGAACAAATCGTGAACTCTAATAGTAGGTGGTAGGGAAAGTTTGTATGCTACTGGTCCCACTTTTTCTAGGACTTCAAACGGTCCATAGTAGAGGGGTGCTAATTTATCACAAGCCCCAAAATTTAGGGATCTCCTCTTGGGATTTACCTTAATATACACATGANAAACAGGGTGTTACATCCCCTCCCCCTTAAATAAACATCTTCTTCGGTGTTTAAAACACCATCCTCGGTGTTTAAAACACCATATATATAATTTATATAGGAAACCAAAATGGGTATTCCATTCTCATGGCATCTTCCAGTTCCCAAGTAGCCTCATCTACTCCAAATCGATTCCATTGCACCTTGACCTACATGAAAACTTAGTTTCAGAGCAATGTTTCTCTCTTTTCTAGGATGCGTTGAGGTTCATGATGGAATTCTCGCTCTGGTTCCACTTGTATCATAGTCCATTCAATAACATGACTAGAATCATGACCATACTTATTTAATAAGGATACATCGAACAAATCGTGAACTCTAATAGTAGGTGGTAGGGAAAGTTTGTATGCTACTGGTCCCACTTTTTCTAGGACTTCAAACGGTCCATAGTAGAGGGGTGCTAATTTATCACAAGCCCCAAAATTTAGGGATCTCCTCTTGGGATTTACCTTAATATACACATGACCTCCCACCTTAAACTCTTTATGATTCCTTTTTCTATGTACAAAGCTCTTTTTCCTATCCATTTCCTTTAGCAATTCTAGTTCAAGTGTGATTCTATCCATCCAAATGTACCAACTAATTGGAAATATTCATTTTCTACCATACAGATCCTCAAATGGACTTATCTTTAGTGTTTCCTGATAGCCATTGTTATAGAAAAACTCTAACATGGGTAGATATTCTTCCCATTGTTTGGGTCGATGCATAACATGCATCCTCAAAATTTTTTCCAACACTCTGTTCACTCTTTCAGTTTGACCATATATTTGAGGATAATAGGTTGTGCTAAATCCTAGCTGCATTCCTAAACCTGAAAACAAGACTTTCCAAAAATTCTAGTTGAACTTAGCATCTCTTTCTGAAATAATAGCCATGGGTAGACCATGCAATCTGAAAAATTCTTTCATAAAAATATCAGCAACATTTATAGCTTTAAAGGTAGATTTAATGGGAATAAAGTGTGCTTCTTTTCTCAACTTATCCACCACTACCATGATTGCATCATGTTTCCTAGCTATCTTCGGAAAACCAGTGATATAATTTATGGTTTTTGTATCCCATTTCCATTCTATATTTTTCAATGGTTTCAATAGTCCTGGAGGGTGATTCTATTCCACTTTGACCTACTGGCACTCCAAACAATTGGCAATATACTTAACAATTTCTTATTTCATGCTTGGCCAGTAATATAACTTCCTTACTTCTCTTATCATATTTTGATAACCACGATGTCTCACATAAGGTATTTTATGAAATTCATCCATGATGAGATGCTTCAAATATGTTGAATCAGACACATACAACCTGTCATTATACAACAATAAATTATCAGATACAAGTTGATGTCCCTCATACTTTTTCTCACTGGATTTTTGCTGCAACCCTTCTCTTACTAAGTTGAAAAAATTATCTTCTTACAAGAGAATTTTGATTGTTTTCTTGATGTCATACTCACCTACACTTGGTGTTCCTAAGTGTATCATATTCACACTTTGGTTGAGTGCATCTTCCACTCAATTCTCTTTTCCTTTTATGTGTTTGATCTTGAAATCAAAGTCGTTAATCAACACCATCCATATGGACTATCTAGTATTTAACCTTAGTTGATAAAATAAATAGTTTATACCATAATAGTATGTCATAAAAAAAAACATTCTTCTAAACAAGTAATGCCTCCATATCTTTAGTGCATGCACAATCACTGCAAGCTCCAAATCGTGGGTGGCATACTGGTACTCATGCTCCTTTACCTTTTGTGACTTGTAAAAAATCACTTTCCCTTCTTGCATAATAAATCTACCAATCACTTCCTTGAAAGCATTAGTGAAAACCAATAAATCACTCTCAGGGTCTCCAATTTTTAAAACAGGGGCATTGGTCAAAATATGCTTTAGCTGCTAGAAGTTGGCTTCACACTTTGTTGACCATAGAAACTTCTTCCCCTTTCTCTGCAATGAAGTAATGTGATGACCAATCTTGGAAAATCCCGTAATGAACCTCCTATACTATTTGGATACTCCAATAAATTATTTTACTTCAGTTTCATTTTGAGGGGCAGGCTAATGCATAATTTCCTTGATATTATCAGGATGCACTGCCACTTCTTCTATTGAGATTGTGTGGCCCAAATACTGGATATATTTTTGAAAGAAGTCACACTTGATAAACTTGGCATATATATGGTGATTTATTATCACCCATAAAATCATCCCAAGATATTCTTTGTGCTCTTCCTTTCTCTTGGAATACACTAGAATATCATCAACAAATACTAGGAAAAACTTATCCAAATACTTGCTAAGAATTCTATTCATCAAACACATTAAGGTAGTTGGTGTGTTAGTAAGCTAAAATTTCACTACCACAAACTCATAGTTTCCATACCTCATTTGAAAGGTTGTCTTGTGGATGTCTTTGTCCTTAATCCTAACTTGGTGATATCCATATCTCAATTCAATCTTAGAGAAAATTGTAGCTCCTCTGATCTAATAAAAAATATCATCAATTATGGGAAATGGTTACTTTTTCTTGATGGTCATATTATTCAGCTGTTTGTAATCGATGCATAACCGCAATGTGCCATACTTCCTTTCAAAAATAGCACAGGTTCTCCCCACAAGGATACACATGGCCTAATATACCATTCATCCATCATCTTCTTCAGTCTCACCTTCAACTCTACCATCTCAGGCGTACTCATTATGTAGGGAACTTTTGATGTTGGTATTACTCTAGGCACAAGATCTATTGAAAACTTGTGATATTTCTTAGGATGAAGTCCATGTACCTCCTCTGGGAATACATCCTTAAACTCCCATAGAAGTGGGTGATCCTCAACCTTTAGATCCTTACTTTTTTTGGCATTGATCATTTGTATGGAATACAAAGGACTCCCTTATCAACTGAATTTCTTAAGTTGTAGTGTTGATATCTTCCTAATTGAAATTGGCTTATGAATTCCTTCCAACGTCGTTGTGTTACCTTTCATGTATTCACACTCTAAGGTTTTCTCATAACAATTCATTTTTTCCTTATGAATAACTAACCATTCTATGCCTAATAACACATCATATGATCCTAGGGGTAGGATATTCAAGGATTCTTGATTATGCATTCCACTCATCTCAAATGGACAAGCCTCTATCACCTCTACCACTTTTCTCTTGGTCCTCGTGGCTAACTGAACCAACCATTCCTTTGTGTTTTTATTTCTTTGTAAGGCACATTATTCAACAATTTGAGGTGAGACATAAATAAGATTAGAACCAGGGTTAATCAAAATATAAATAGGTTTCTTGGAAATTATACCTTCCAACTCCACAAAAAAATCTTCGTGGTCTTCTTTCCAGTTTTCAACATCTACGTATATTCTTGGTGCACTCCTCACCACATCATTGACCACAATATCCTTTGAACATGATAAATACTTTTTTTCATGCTATCTATGAGGGTAATCTCTCAACATATGTGCCTCTCCACAACCATAACATTTTAGAGGTCCTTTCTTTGGCTCCTCTACCCTTTCTCTTTCTTGCTCTACTGGCCTATTTCCACTATGAGATGGAAAGTTCTGTTGGCGCACACTTATGATTATTTGACTAAATTGAGCACCTTTCTTCAGATTCTTATATGAGGATGGTTCAAATCCCTTCTTTTGAAACATGGGTTTGTCCTTTCTCTTCCAATATTTAAGAGGCTCTTACCTATGCTTGGATTTTTCATAACAACACTTAGCCTTCCTAATAGTATCCTCCAAGGACTTAAGCTCATCAAATTCAATTATATCCTAGTAATAATGTGGAAAGCCCGATAAGGAAATGGTGTATCCTCTCTTTCTCATCCTTGAGGTAAGGGAAATACCTCAACAATTCTAAGAATTTATTGGCATAAGCATCCATGGTAAGTTTCCCCAACTGGTGTTCATGGAATGATTTAATCTTTCTATCAAAGTATTTATTAGATAAGTATGGCTTCATAAAATACTTATCAAATTTCTTCTAGGTCAGCTTGCTTTCCTTCAATCCCTTAAGTTCTTTGAGGTCCTTAGATCATATGGAATCTCCTACATTCAGATTGAAGATAACTATCATTTCTTTTGTATTTTTCGAGTAATTGTGTATCCAAAAATACTTTCTCAACCACAATAGCCAATCCTTGCCTTCTTCTGCTTTCTTGATTTCTCCATCAAGTCTAGGTGGATTAGTCTTCTCAAATTCTTCTATCAGAGAACTTTGTGAGTGTCTCTTTTTCTTCTTCCTAGGAACACTTGATCTAGTGTCATAGATTGACAACTCCTCAGTAGTGGCCTTCCAACTAGATGACTCCATGGTGATACTTCCACTAGCTCTACCCTTCTTAGCATATCGATGCCTTTTCTTGGAAGAAATTTTTCCTACATTACTATGGGATAATATGCACTTTTGGGCATCTCAAGGGGTAGTCAATTTCTATAAATACTACAAATGTGAATCACTAATGTCTAGAACTCACTACAAATTCTCTTGGACCTCAAGAAAACTCTGTAGTAGTACTGGATTTAACTTTTTGTTCTCGGCCTGAGCTCTCATGAGCCTCTGATTTCCATATTTAATACTTTTGATAGAGGTTAATAAATATAGAGGGGTTTCTTTGGCCCCCCTACCATCATACTCTTCATCTCTAAAGTCTGAGGTGTCTCCAATGCTATGCTCCACCATTCACCCCTACTTCCTTTTCAGTATGTCCTATATGTTGAAACACTGAAACATTATTAGCCATTTCATTAAAATTGTTGTCATAAATTCTTGACCTTGTCAAGCATCAATATGTTTTGGCAGTCTCGAGCCAGGACTCCATTTCCTACTAAAAAATGCTATCAGTTTTCATATACACAGTCAAACAATAAAAATTTAAAACATGCATTTCTAGCAGATAAAAGTTTTCTTAAACAATCATGCAACCTTGGTGATACATTCAAGCCTAGAGTTTGAACTCTACTATAATACCACTATGTAACACACTTGACCCCCTAAACTTACTTAGGCTAGTGGGATGTTATATTTTCTCTTTCTCGTATCCCCAGAACTCAGGTTTGAACCTTCAACACCCATGTTTGTTGTGTTTTGCATGAGAAATTCTCTTATCACAACATCCAATTGCATCAAATATACTCACTCAACACCCAACTTCCCGTGGGAATGCATCAATAGTTTACTACATAGACCAGGAACCAAACATTCCAAATCAAATGACTAGGATTCTCTTTGCACAACCATATCAACAATCAACATTGAATTAGGCTCTTCTCCCATCGGGAAAGTGGATTACCTAGCCCACATTTCCATTCTGATCATATCTCTCCAACAAAACTATTATGATAGATCCAATGGTATTTGAATTTAGAATTTGATGGCTCCGATCAAATCAACACCTATAACTATATGATAGCTAATGCCTCTTTCATCACTTGGGGTCCTCCACCATCAGGATGAACCCACTCTGAGTGATAGTAAGTCTTCTCAATCGATGCTGTACAATGAGACTAATTTGATGGATCCAATAGTTCATTCCATTTAATGGTCAGGAATCACTTGGGATCCTATAACTACATGATATTTAATTGACGTCTAGGTCTTCCTCCTTAGAATGGATCACTCTATATCTAACGGTTGTGAAACCATCGACATCCTCTTCTATGGATCGACAGTTCTCTCATTCTCAGGATCTTGACATCACTTTTAATCCATTAGAAATCTCTCCTAGAACCATTTTTTGGGATTCCCAACAGACTTATATTACTGATGCTTTAGGATTCAACAGTCCAGATCTCATAGTCTTGACTTCCTATGGATTGACAACTCACAATTTCTTGGGAATTTCCCATTGAAAATCCATTGCGAGCTCTCACCTTGGGTTCTTCCAATGGCCCTTCCTTCCAACATGATTTCTCCTAAGGCTAATATCTCTAAATAATAGTCGAGATCTTCTCCTCCCACCAAATAAACGATTGTCATCCCTAAGGGTCCAAATATAGGTTTTCATCAAGGATAAAAGGATTTCTCTAAGATTCAATAGTTCCACGGTCCTTTTAGGGTTAGTTTAATAGTGTTCTACTTGAATTCCTTAGGTTCTCAAACCACTTAGCAACCAACTAGGAGTATTCTACTCCAAGAAGCCCAAATAAAGATCTAGCATCCTGAAAGATTTCCATTCAAACGCAAGGGAAACAATTGAGTTATTGAATGTTATAGGATTAACAATTACTACGTTCTCTCATGTTAGGATTTATCTCACCTTCCTCAAGATACTAGACCACTTCCCCAACAACTAGGAACACTCTACCCAAGCACCCAAATGAATATTTTGTACCTGCCAAGGTTTCCATTCAAGGGCTAGACAATTTACAGGAAAACTGACATGTATTGACCTTCCTCATTCATTAATTTAGAGTTAACATAGTTTATAATGAAATAAGGTTCTATTTACTCCATTAGACTTAAGAATTCAACATTATTTCATTTAACCAAATCTCCAATATAAAAAAAAAGTAATTTATCATCATCATTAAGCATGAAATATACATGGAAAACAAAAAGCTTATCTATTCAGTAATGATTCTAACCAACCAATTGACTGAGGAGAAAATCCTTTCAACCCAACCATAGAATTTGTTGCACTATGCATTTCTATAGCATTTCAACCTTGTTCCAGACCATGATACCACCATGGGACTATCTCAGTTAACTGGGAAATCAAGAAATGGTTCGAGAAGGTTACTCTCCTTCAATCCATTGGAAACATCAAAAGTTTCCCTCTTCCCACTGATCTCAGGACCTCCGCGATTTTATTTGGAATCTTCCAAACTATATTTTCTTTGCACAAGTGATCTCCTTCTATACTACACATTCCTTTAGTGACCACCCCTTACCAGTGCTAGTTTCTTTCCAGTAAGCTCCAAGTCGTGGTTGTCTTTTTCTCTGGTTTGGATATGAGTCTTCTCTACTCTAGGGTGACCATTCAATTCTTGGGAAATCTTCCTATTTTCTTCAGAAAATATTCTCAAATATTCCTTTCTATTCAAATTCATGTTCGTAAGCTCCTCTTCTCACTACACTGTCTGTTTTTAAGTCTGCAACTCATTTTCTTCACAATAAGCCTTTGTGTGAGTCTAGTATTTGTGCATCTGTGTTCTAGCTCTCTTATATTTCATAGATTATTGATGTTATCTATGTCATGTCCTCCTTCTCTTCCCTATTCTTCATCCTCTCATCTATTGTGTTGTTTTTCCACCTTTTCCCTCTTCTTCCTCTCCACCCTCGGGATCCCCAATGAGTTCCATATGAAGCAACCTGATGTGTTAGGATCTTTAATCAAGGGGGGAAATAAAGTGTGTCCTTCTATTTAAGGTATCAATTGACCTTTCACTCCTCCAAGTACCAAATTAGTCAGTAGCTATAACTGCTCAACCACCCAATATTGATGAACATAACCAGTCTTCGTGGTTCCATTCAATCCAGGTACATTGGGCAGGTAGTGTATTCAATTTGTGCAGGTGTACGATGGATTTTTTAGAAAGCTTCCTATTTTCCTCATTGAAACTTCCCAGTTCCACCTCACCAGTGCCACTCGTGGTATCATAGAAAATACTCAAGGCTTCCTTCCCAATCAGTTGTATGGTGTTTTCATTAATCACAAACATAATTACATAATTCATAAATCACAATACATGAAGTATTCTAATAATTACAGTCATGGAGGAAAACATGGTGTTACATTGCCCTCCCCCTTAAATAAACATCGTCCATTATGTTTAAAACATCATAAATATACAATTTATATAGGAAACAAAAATGGGTATTCCATTTTCATAGAATATTCCAATTCCCAAGTGGCCTTATCTGCTTCAAAGTGCTTCCATTGCACCTTGACGTACAAGATGACTCAGTTCCATAGAAATTTTTCTCTCCTATCCAGGATGTGTTGAGGTTCGAGCTAGAATTATCCCTCTAGTTCCACCTATATCACAGTCCAATCAATAACAAAATTACAATCATGAGCATACTTATTTAATAAGTATACATGGAACACATTGTGAACTCTAACATTAGGTGGCAGAGAAAGTATTTATGATACCGGTCCCACTTTTTCCAGGACTTCAAATGGTACAAAGTAGCTAGGTGTTAATTTAGCACAAGTCTCTATCCTTAGGCAGATCCTTTTGGGATTTAATCTGAGATACATATGATCTCCCACCTTAAATTATTTATGAGTCTTTTTACTATCTACATATCTCTTCTGCCTATCCTGGGCTATTTTCAAATTCTACCTTATTTTGAATATTTCATGCTCCATTTCCTTTAGAAATTTTGGTCCAAGTGTGATTCTATCCATCGAAATGTCCCAAATAATTGGAAATTTTCATTTTCTTCCATACATAGCCTCAAATGGACTCATCTTCATTGATTCTTGATAACCATTTTTATAGGAAAACTCTACTAGGGGTAGATATTCTTCCCACTATTTGGGTCGATGCATGACATGCATCCTCAACATGTCTTCCAACAATTTGTTCGCTCTTTTGGTCTAACCATATGTTTGAGGATGGTACATTGTGCTAAATTCTAGTTGACTTCCCAATCCACAAACAAGCCTTTCTAGAAATTTGAAGTAAACTTAGCATCTTTCTCTGAAATAAAAGTCTTGGGTAGGCCATGTAATCTAAAAATTTATTTCATAAAAATATCAACAACATCTATAGATTTAAAGGTAGATTTTATGGGAATAAAGTGAGTTTCCTTTCTAAGCTTATCCACCACTACCATGATTCAATCATGTTGCCTAACTATGTTCGACAAACCAATGATAAAATCCATGGAGATTGTCTCCCATTTCCATTTTGTAATTTTCAATGGTTGCAATAGTCCTGCAAGGTGCTTGTGTTCAAATTTGACCAACTGTCACTCCAAACACTTGGAAATATACTCAACAATGTCTTGTTTCATGCTTATACAGTAATACAATTTCCTTGTTGTTGTTATCATCTTATGATAACTAGGATGAAACACATAAGATATCTTATGAAATTCGTCCATGATGAGATGCTTCATCTTTGTTGAATCAAGCACATACAACCTGTCATTATACAATAGTAAATCATCATTGCAGCTAATATCCCTCATACTTTTTCTCACTGGGTTTTTGTTGCAACCCTTCTCTTACTAAGTTGAAAAAAATATCTTCTTATAAGAGA
>SNQJ01S0099812.1:5847-23054 GCA_010110895.2 Picea sitchensis
AATATCTTTATAGTACATTAGTTTTCTCTTGTTCTCAATATATTCATGGCACCTTAAGTTCTCTTTAAATATAATTGTGATAATGTTTTTGATATTATTGATACTTTGAAGAGAGTGGTTTCCTATTGAATCCTTCATTGGTTTAACTAGGACACAACATCCTTATGCTATCATATCTTAAGCCTCAAATGACTTTTGCTAAAATTCAAGGAAATTATAAGAAGACTTATATCCTTTATGTTAATTATCTTATGTGTTGTTGAGGAAAATATATGAAATGATCTTACTCAAGAATTTTCAGATCTTACTTGGCTAAATTAAGATAGATGGGAATATCATCCTATGTTTATATCCATCAAAATTTGTTTCCTAATCCACAAGTATTGATTACAAGTGCTTAGGATGATCTTTTTATAAATGAAAGTTTGCTGAAAAATTCAATATTTATGTAATTTTCTGAATATAATAGATGCTGAAATAAATATAGAGACTGAAGTAAAAACACCAAGTAATCAAAACAAATGAGACATAAATAAATCATTTGTTCCATTCCAATTCATCAAAATAATCGCTCTCTTTAAAAGATTCCCTAAGGAAGTTTGGACCCAATTCAAACTTAGATGTCCCCGATGAAAACCATACAAAAAGACTTCTGACAGAAAGTAAAAACTGAACTTTAAAATCTCGATCAACTTGCCACAGATTGTTGCCCACTCGACTCTGCACAATAGCCTTTGTCAGTCATGAAAATTAATTCACAAATAGACAAGTCTACACAGACTATCAAAGATAGATCAATACCTTTGAAAAACAAGTGTCTAAATGATGTAATTCAACCCTAAATCTTGTTGTCTACAATAGGCCCGTGCTATCATAAAATATAATTAGGCTTTCAATGAATTAAAGAATGAATGAAACCTAAATTATCTCAATAAAACTCAAAGAGTAGACCTTAGTATGCTTCTCCTTCTATTCTCCCCTTGTTCCTCCTTTTCTCTTTTCCTTTAATCCATTAAGATTAGTTGATGTAGTTGAACTACTTCTTTAGTTAAGTTAACTAAAGCTCAACCAACTTTTTAGTTAAGGGGGAAAAGTAATAAAATCATAATAACGGTTTTTAATAAATAATAACTAGTAGGTGGGACCCCTTGTGACTCCCTTTGGTTCTTTAACAAACATACCGCAACTAGTTAATCAATCAAAATATCCCTCCTTGTGACTCCCATAATCACTCTCACAATTTGACAATTTACATCAATGATAATTGAAATTATTTCCAAAAATATATTATCCATATATCGAAAAATAGTGTGTTGTCCAAAATTTCAGAAGTCAATTGTTCTCAACAATCAATAAATAAGAACACTTAAAACCCATATTTGCCACTCTGGGAGACAATCTTTCCCTTGTTGATGCTGTCACCCTTTGATCTTTCTGAATTTACCTTAGGTTGCATGGAGCCATTAGACCTAATCTCACTGATCACATGAGAGCAATCATATCTCAAATGCATGTGGGAGGACACAAATTTAGCAGAGTCATTTGAGGGTGAGGAGGGGGCAACAATGGATTTTCCTTTTTCAGGAGCATGATGGGCCTTGGTTTTTAACCTTTTTCTTGCATGGGAAGACTATACTAGTGAGTGGACAGGGGTAGATTGGACAATTTGATTAACAGGTGGAGGAGCAGGTAGAGATAAGATATTCCAACCACGATGTTGGGAGACTGTCAGGTGGACAATCTCTTTCCATTCGTCAATTTCAGGGACTTCAGGTTGTAGTGAGACACGAGGGGACAATGGGATAACAGGGACATGTTGGGCTTGGAAGTGACACCTTTCTGGCCTAGGTTGGACCACTCCTTGCCCAATCCAGTTAAAAAAGACAACTTGAAATATCTGGCCCAACTCTTGGGAGTTTGCATAAAAATTTATAGAGAACCTTGGCCTTCTAGGGCCCCTGTTCCAATTTCTTCTTCCTCTATTACCCCAACCATGGCTACCTCTGCTGAAAAATCTCATTCATGTAGGCATTATTGATTAGAAAATAGTTTCTTCAACAACCATACATGACATCTCTTTTAAATATGAAACAAATTTTGGCTCAACAACACATCAAACTCATGCAATCCAATCCATACAAATCGTTTAATACTTGTAAATGAGCAAGGGGTGAATAAGGGTTCTTGGATATGTGAGGGATTGTATTGAATGAAAAGTGTTAAAATGAAGGGGGATAGATCATGATTACTACTCACAAATCATCAAACAATCAACTGTATCATAAATCAAAAGAATATATCATTGTGATTCATGCCTGTGTGATCCTTTAACTTTACATAATACACAATTAATCTTAACTATAATTAAATTTTAAGAACAGGGAGTGGATAGTGAATATGGGAAGTTGAGGGGAGTTGTAATGTGCGAAAAGTGAAATGATGGTAGGCAAAAGAACGAATAATGTTCGTAAAACCAATTAAGTAATCCATAAAAAAAAACTCTGTATTCAATACAAACGATTCCAACAAAAATTAAACAATTACTGTATGTCAAAATTTGTTCATTGTCCCACATCCAATTTCTTTAAAATTCTCAATTAACATGGTGTATAATCATACGCATAATCACTATGACTTTCAACCTTCTTGTTTCTTTTCATTTGCTTCCCTTTTTTATTTAAAACAAAATCAAAAGGAACACACAGTCACATTGCTTCATCTCTGTCCAACATATATTTCTATAAAATATCAACCCCTTCCCATAATTCACAATTTCCCAAGTCAAACATAGACACAAGTCTTTTCCCAAGCTGAACAGACTCTTTAAAACTTGCCCGATTTCATTCTTTTGATAATATTAACTAATAAAACTTGCAATGAAACCAAAATACAAAACCCGAGCTTCATTTATGATGGTGCAATTAAATAAAACAATGCATGATGTCTCCATAATTCATACATAGTAAGCAACGAAGCCACAATCATCATTTTCCCCAACTTGCAATGATCCCGATCGGGACTAATAATACACACAACAACCACCAACTAACAATTGACACCACACTGTAGGAACACAATGACCTATGCATAACGAAAAGAGGTAACCCTATGACTATACATTACAATTTACTCTCAATCAACCAATTTAATAAAAAAATGAGCTACGTTATCGATGCAACTGTCACAACAAAAGGGAGAATCCCTTGACTGTGTCTCAATTTTCATCCCCAATCACAACCTTCAACTCGATCAAATAGAGACAAGACAATACTCAAAGAAACTGTCATAACCACTTAACCAATTTATGGAAGTCAACAAGATACCCAACAAGAGTGCGAATAGTTGGGGTTATCAAAATCAGGCTCTGTAACAATGAACACAAGAAGTAATCAAGAGTTTGCTCAGTCATAAAATCACAGAGAGACTGGAGGTCGAACATATTAACAGTAGGCAGAGACCCTTCAAAACAAGCACGGTGGAACCATGAGCTTTTATAACTCTCAGTTTGTGTAATAGTGTGACAGTTCAACACCGAGTAGGGTAGGCAACGATGCAGTGGAGCAACAATTTCTCACTGGATAATAACCAATACCAAGAACACATAGAGGCATAACCCTCACACCTTTCTCAAGGCCGAACCAATTTATAACAATGCTAGTGGAAATGTAAACCCGAGGTATCACCAACAACCATAAACCATATATCTTGGCATAATGGCCATCCCCTAACCAACTTCGTCGATGCCAATACCACAAAAATAAGCCCATGACTAGGTGAATAACCCACGACCATGGATCTAGAATAAACACACTGACCAAAAGGTAGGTCGAAAACATATACATCAACCCCATAGCAACCCGAATACAACCGGACATAGTTACCATAACTATGAGGAAGCGACCAATAAGGCTAAACAGAGCGAAACCCTCCAAAAAATGTCCATAACTACTTAAAACAACATAGAGACATCACAGTTTTCACCACATAGAACAACCAACGAAATCATAACTTCAACAAACTAATTCTTCCATTTGCAAAACGAAGAACCACATAGTCATTCCAGAGAGAAGACCCATGCATTTACACAGTTGCCAATCTTAGGAAAACACAGACCAACACATTACTGAGCCATCATTCGTTTCATACATAGAGAGAAATTCATGGATGGGAGAAAAGAACCATACCTATAACCAATGGCTTTAAAAAGGGAAAGCTTGTCGAGCAGTTCCTTCTAGGCTTGAATCTCAGAGCTTAACCACTAGCCAAAAACCAAATGAAACAATAACCATGCTAGGGTGACGACCCGATGGGAGAAGTATGGAGTGACGCGCATTTACTATACGTCGCTTCCATCTTCGTCACATTCAATTTCGTAGTACACGACGACCATCTAAAAACCATACCATTAACCATGCCATTAATTCCATACATTGAAACTTGCGACATATTGCTTGCCAATTGCGCCACCCCAATCCATATTAACCATTGCCAAAAACCATACTATACCATATCAAAATGCATCCAATATAAATCAAATACAATTCACATATCCACTAACCATTGCTAGTTAGGATTAATACTAATTTCTTTTCATTTCATTTGCACATAACCTCTTAACATAACATAGCATATTCCCTTTCTTTTGGAATTTTTTGGTATAAGTCTCTTTCCATTTCTTTTGTTTTATGTTGTTGCTAACATATGTCTTGTGCAGGTGTATCTAGGTAATAATCATGGTGATATCATCAAATCTAGAAATTGTAGTATATGCCACCCACAACATAGAATTAGAGCCTAGAAAAAGGGAACATCGCATAAAATTCATTATCCACCTGCCATTATGTCAAAAACAAAACCAAGACTGCATCATCAATCATATAAGACCTTTTAAGCAATGTCGAAACAATAGCATGAAAAATGTGATATGACTATCTCCAGGCCTCTAGTCTACAAGGGGATCCCACCTACTAGTATTATGTCTTATTAACATAGTTTAAATAATAGGTTTAGCAATACTTTGCGGGTGAGATTCCTCGTTGTGATTTTTATCGTCAACAAAATGATGACTCCACAGGGAAATTTGTTTCCAACAGATTAAGAACTCATAATATATGGTTTCGCAGACAAAACAGAACAATATACCAAGAAGATATAACCCGAATGATCATGCAACATGGGGAAGTGAGTGGATTTAATGGAAAAATGACTGGGAATTTGGTAATAATTCATGAAAAATGTTAAGTATGAGGGGGTTTATCCCTGTATGCATAATCATTCAACCATAATTTGTTCTTGACTTCAAGGAGAAAAAATTTATGGACTTTCTCTTTTAACTCTCAAATGGATGAATAAATGCAAAGAAGAAGCGGGAAGTAACGAATTCCTTCATAAGACAGCAGTGGAAGTAGATAAAAAATTCAATTATGCTTTTAGGGGGGAACATCGTAACAGCTATGTAAGCCTGATTATTATTGACTAACAATACCTTGCAGGAGTGTCACTATGGAAGAACTGATCCAACATCTTATTATTTACCAAACTAAACTAAAAAGATGAAAATCAATAAAAGTCATGACATAATGGAATTGAAGAATTTAAAACAACATAAACAAAATGACAAAAATGAAAAAAGAAGGAGGAAAACTATTAAATAAAAGAATAATTTAAACTACTGTAAAAGAAGAAATGACAAGCAGTAGTGAAAATGAAAACATAACTAGACTACTAATATACAAAAAATCCAAACAACGTTAAAACTTTTCAAGTTGGTTCCACATAATGTTTTAAGTGATAACCGTTAGTGCTATAAGAAAACAATCACTCATGTAAATCTTTTAGAATGTAAGAGTTTGTACCCAGGACAAAAGCGATCTTGAAAGGACCCATCCATAATTTTTGAAATTTTGAGTGTCTTCCCCTATCAACATGAGTTGAAACTCACAACAATACCTTTTCATTGACTTTAAATGTGACAGTTTTGACACTCTTTTTGAAATACTTCTTAACAGTTTGCTATCTCCTTTTTAGATTATCCAAGGCAAGCATCCTTTACTCTTCTAAATCTAGGAGTGCATTTATCCTTTGTGAAACATCAGAAGAATTTAATTCTTCGATCTTTATCATTAACCTTAAGGAAGAAATTTCCATCTTAGTAGGTAGGATGGCTTCTTGACCATAAACAAGATGGAAAAGAGTGCAACCAGTTCTTACCTTGGCGGTAGTTCGATCTGCCCAAAGGGCGTAAGTAAGGAGAGTGTTCCATTGACAAGCCTTATCTTCGATGAGCCTTTTGACAATTCCCACCAGATTCTTGTTGGTAGACTTGGCCTGCCCATTCCCTTGGGGATAATAAGCTGATGAGGTGAAAATTTTAACCCCCAACTTAGCTAAAAATTGGGTCAGCTTAATAGAAATAAAAGCGAGACCAATGTCTGTAACAATTTCCAATGGAAGACCAAATTTGGAAAAATTATTATTTTCAAGGAAGGAAATCACCTGATCATCTGTCAAGTTCTTAAGTGAGACAAATTCATCCCATTTCGCAAAATAGTCTGTGGCTATCAAAATAAAAAATTGTCCTGCTGAAGATGGAGGATTAATAGGACCAATAAAATCCAATCCCCACTTTGAAAAAGGAAAGTCTGGGAGGGCAGGTTGTAACAACATGGTTGAAAGGAATTATTTCCCAGCAAATTTTTGGCACTTGTCACATCTCGAAAAAACATAAGAGTCACAGAATATTGAAGTCCAATAATATCCTTTTCTAATAATCTTGAAAACAGTGGTTTTAGCAGAAAAATGACCTCCTACATGAATGACAGAATTTGAAGAATCATGAGTTTCTTGCAACAGTTTCTGTGCATCCTCTTTTTTTACACAGTGAAGCAACACACCATCAAAAAATCTTCAAAACAATAAGTCTCCTATAATGACATATCTTGCGGATTCAAGACAAAGTCTTCTCCTTTGATGAGTTTTTGAGTTGTCTGGACATATTTGGTTTTGTAAGTAGTAAACTAAATTCTTATACCAAGGATGTTCAGACACAGGAAGGATCTGATTATCAATGTAGAATAGTGCTAATAGGGAACTATCTTGTTCATCAATTTCTTCACTATTTTCAGCATGCTGCGCTAAGTGAAGGGATAAGTCACATCCCTTGATAGTGGTAGAAGTCCTGATATTTAAATCATGCTCATGTATCTTGGCAAGCCAATGTGCAAGATTTCCTGAAAGATAAGTTTATGAGAGAAAAAAATTGACAACGGGTAAAGGGAATTTTACCAATGTATGCTTACCTAAGATGAAGTGGAGAAACTTTTCAACAACTTTAACAAGAGAGAAAGCAAGTTTCTCAATAAAAGAATATTTAAATTCATCATCAGAAAAACTTTGACTCATGTAAGCCACTGGTTTTTCATTACCTTGGTCATCACTTTGTATAAGGATAAAAAAAATTGCTTCCTAGGTGGCATTAGTATATATCCTAAATTCCTTCTCAAAATCCGGCTTCACCAAAACCAGTGCGGAACTGATTGGTTTCTTGATCCCTACAAAAGAATTTTCGACATCATATGTCCAAGAAAAAAAATGATCTTTCTTAAGAAGATTATGAATTGGTTTGAGCATCACAATAAAATATGGAACAAACCTACAGACGAAGTTAATAACACCCATAAAATATTGAACCTCCTTCTTCGATGTGGGAGCAGGAAAATTAAGCATAGCAACAATCCTTTTAGGATCAATGCTTATTCTTGAATCAGAAACAATGTGTCCAAGGAGGTTGCCCTTGGTAATGCCGAAAATGGACTTAGAAGTATTTAGAGAGATGCCAAATTTCCTACATTGCATGAGAACTCTTTTCGGATGACCAAAATGATCTGATTGGTTTTTAGAGTACACAGTTAACTCATCAAGGTAGATCTGAATGATCTTGCTGATCAAATCGTCGAAATTTATTTGCATAGCTCTTTGAAAAGTGGCACCTTCATTACATAAGAAAAAATCCATATGTTCATAAGAAAAGGTACCCCAAAGAGTAATAAAGGTGGTTTTATATTTATCTTCCCTTTTTACCTTGATTTGTTTGTAGTCGAAAAAACCCTCAAGTAAGGACATCATCTATGACCCTGCAACTTGCTACAAAATCATTTCCATGTTAGGGAGAGGAAAGTGATCTTTTATACTAGTCTGATTTAATGCATGAAAATCAATGCATAATCTGATCTAATCAGTTTCTTTCTGAACATGAACCAAATTGGAAACCCATTCATAATATTTGACCAGAAAGATGATTCCAGCTTTCAAGAGTTTTTCCAACTCCTTTCGAATAGTTGCTTCTAGTGCAGGGTTGATAGTTTTTTATTGTTGCCTAACAAGTTTTATACAGGGTATCTAATGTTATGTACACCTACTTTCTTTGCGGACGAATCCTCTTCATTTACCTCTTCAGAAAGGTTGGCTACAACAAAATATTTTCCTTCCATGAATTGTTTTAGATGCCTTTGTTGTTCAGGGACGAAAACCATGTCCAGAAGGGTTGCATCTGCTTTGATGTTGGCCAACTGATTCAGAATATTGTATTTTGAAGAGGGGAGAGGGGAGGTAGTTCCTTGAATGTCAGGAACCTTAGGAAACTGAACAGTAGCAACTGGTGAGGATGAGCTCAAGCTAGAATAATTACAGGGAGGATCATATTTTCCTTTGGGAGCATAGGATTATTTCCTAGTATTGATGATCATGACATCTTCTGGCTCTGAAAAATCTAGGACAACGATGGTAGTTTCTAGTCTCTTAAAAAAGATCTGATCTCTGGTACTCTTCTTTATCTCACATGTGGTTTCCTCATTGTGTTCCTCGCAAAAGTTACACCAACTTTGAGGCATGATAGCTTTAGGCTGAAAATTATTTTCAATTGGATTTCTAAAGGGGGGTGCAGAAGAGGATGAAGCTCTAGGGGTGAGAGGGGAGACATTTCCATTTCACTCATGAACTATCATATGATTATTCATGTCTTGTACTAGTTGTAAGAGGGCAGACATGTCCATCTGTTCAACCGATTCTCCCCGAGGAAGACCTGTTCTTTCGATCTGTTATTCATACTCTAAACACATATGCAAAGAGAAACTGAGGTTATCAATGAATTTTTCCTCAATCCTATGACAATAGGGGGAAGGCAATGCATTATAATAATGCATGAAAGCGGTTTGGTTCTGAGGTCGAATGAGTTCAGGGTTTTGATTGTATAACTTAGTGAAACACAAGTTGAAGGATTTGATGGTCTCACCATCCTTATAGGCGATGTTATTGTACTCCCGTAACTTCTCAACTGGGCTTTTAGATTGCCCATAGGTGTATTTGAACCAATATACTAACTCCTCCCAAGTAGACAGAAACTTAGGAGGAAGGTCAAAGAAATCGACTGCAGCCTTTCCTTCCAAAGAATTGACAAATAAACACATGCAAGTATCATTGTCATTGGCTCCAATGTTGTGACAAGAATTAGAAAATTCCACTAGGTGTTCATTTGTAGTGACAGTGTTATTCCTCCAAAAACTAAGAAGATGCTCTTTGAATTTAGGAAGTGGACGAGTAGCAGGTGATAGGTTATGAGGAGAGGAAACATGCCACGATGTGCCTGTAGCATCTTATTCAAATTGAAAAGGCCCATACTTTTTAATGACTTTCGTGGGGTTTGTGGTAGATTGGATAGGGACATGGTGGCTATATAAGGTACCAATCACTGACGAAGCTGAACACTAAGAGGAGGAAGCACTTCCAGTGCCACCAGATCCACCACTAGATCCCATATTGTGGATGATAGGTAAGGGAGAGAAAGACAAATTGGAAGAATCATACAAGGTTCTTCTTAGAGCACTTTGTTGGGTTGATAACACAACACTCCTTCTCCCTATTTGAGAAATAGGATTAATTTCAGGTGATAAGCCTCTTCTTCTCCTAGAAACACGAGGGTCTAAGGACATGGGAAGAAGATCAAGGATGAAGGAAAAAGAAGGTTATTGCCGATTTCTAGGCTATCTACGTCTAGCTTCCCAACGTTATTGGGAACTAATGTCTCGTTCAATTGCTAGCCATGAATGATTAAGCTCAACCTGAGTATTAGCAGTTTCTAAAATGGTATTAAACAAATTCAAAGCAATGTTGGTCTGATCTTGAAGATCGGTCTCAATATTGGGCTTCCTTACAACATGTACAATCATTAAGAAATAAAACAGTCAAAGAATCAATATCAGAAAAAATAGATGATTTCAATGATAATCAAGCATAAAAATCAACCAGAGGGATATTGAAGATCTTCCCAGTATGGTTGCCAAATAAATGTCGAGGAAAAGATATGAAATGATCTTACTCAAGCATTTTCAGATCTTACTTGGATAAAGTAATATAGACAAGAATATCACCCTATGTTTATAGTGATCAAAATTTGTTTCCTAATCCACAAGTATTGATTACAAGTGCTTACGCAGGTCTTTTTATAAATGAAAGTTTGCTGAAAAAAGAAATATTTATGTAATTTTCTGAATATAACAGATGCTGAAATAAATGTAGAGACAAAAGTAAAAACATCAAGTCAATAATCAAAACAAATGAGACATAAATCAATCGTTTATTCCATTCCAATTCATCAAAAGAATCGTTCTCTTTACAAAATTCCTTGAGTAAGTTTGGACCAAAGTCAAAATTAGATGTCCCTGATGAAAACCATACAAAAGGACTTCTGACAGAAACTAAAAACTGAACTTTAAGAGCTCGATCAACTTGCCATAGATTGTTGCCCACTCGATTCTGCACAATAGCCTTTGTCAATCATGAAAATTAATTCACAAACAGACAAGTCTACACAGACTATCAAAGATAGATCAACACCTATGAAAAACAAGTGTCTAAATGATGTAATTGAATCCTAAATCTTGTTGTCTACAATAGGACCCTGCTATCATAAAAGAAAATTAGGCTTTCAATGAATTAAAGAATGAATGAAAACTAAATTATCTCAATAAAACTCAAAGAGCAGACCTTAGTATGTTTCTCATTCTATTTTCCCCTTGTTCCTCCTTTTCCCTTTTCCTTTAATCTATTAGTATTACTTGAAGTAGTTGAACTACTTATTAATCTAAGTTAAATAATACTCAACCAACTTTTTATTTAAGGGGGAAAAGTAATAAAATCATAATCAGGGTTTTTAATAAATAATAACTAGTAGGTGGGACCCCTTGTGACTCCCTTTGGTTCTTTAACAAACATAACACAACTAGTTAATCAATCAAAATATCCCTCCTTGTGACTCCCATCATCACTCTCACAATTTGACAATTTATATCAATGATAATTGAAATTATTTCCAAAAATATATTATCCATATATCCAAAAATAGGGTGTTGTCCAAAATTGCAGAAGTCAACCATTCTCAACAATCAATAAATAAAAACACTTAAAACCCATATTTTCCACTTTGGAAGGCAATCTTTCCCTTGTTGCTGCTGTCACCCTTTGATCTCTCTGAATTTGCCTTAGGCTGCATGGAGCCTTTAATGCCTAATCTCATTGATCACATGAGAGCAATCATCTGTCAAATGCATGTGGGAGGACATAGATTTAGCAGAGTCATTTGAGGGTGAGGAGGAGGCAACAACAACTTTTCCTTTATCAGAATCATGGTGGGACTCAATTTTTAACCTTTTTATTGCATGGGAAGATTGTACTAGTGAGTGGACAGGGGTAGCTTAGACAATTTGATTAACAGGTGGAGGATGAGGTAGAGATAAGTTAGGCTAGCCACAATGTTGGGAGACTGTTGGGTGGACAATCTCTTGCCATCCATCGTTTTCAGGGACTTTAGGTTGTAGTGAGACATGAGGGGGCACTGGGATACAAAGGACACGTGGGGCTTGGAAGGGAGGCCTTTCTGGCCTAGGTTGGACCACTCTTTTCCCAATCCAGTTAAAAAATCCAGCTTGAAATAGTTGGCCAAACTCTTCCTAGTCTACATCAAGATGTATAGAGAACCTTGGCCTTCTAAGGCCCCTGTTCCAATTTCCTCTTCTTTTGTTACCCTGACCATGGCTACCTCTGCTGAAAAAGCTCATTCTTGTATGCATTATTGATTAGAAAATAGTTTCTTCAACAACCATACATGACATATCTTTTAAATATGAAACAAAGTTTAGCTCATAAACACATAAGACTCATGCAATCCAATCCATACAAATCATTTAATACTTGCAAATGAGCAGGGGGGTGAATAAGGGTTCTGGGATATGTGAGGGATTGTATTGAACGAAAAGTGTTAAAATGTGCGGGGGTAGATCATGATTACTGCTAAAACATCATCAAACAATCAACCTAATTGTAAATCAAGAGAATATATCACCGTGATTCATAATACATAATTTATCTTAACTATAATTAAATTTTAAGAACATGGAGTGGATAGTGAATATGGGAAGGCAAGGGGAGTTGTAATGTGCAAAAAGTGAAATAATGGTAGGGAAAAGAACGAATATTGTTCGTAAAACCAATTAAGTAATCCATAAAAACAACTCTGTATTCAATACAAAGGATTCCAACACCAATTAAAAAATTGTTGTGTGTCAAAACTTGTTCGCTGTCCCACATCCAATTTCTTTAAAATTCTTAATTAACACAGTGTATAATCATACTCATAATCACTATGCCTTTCAACCTTCTTGTTAAGAGAAGTCCTCTTTCTTTTCATTTCCTTCCCCTTTTTATTTAAAGCAAAATCAAAAGGAACACACAATCACATTGCTTCATCTTTGTTGAGCATATATTTCTATAAAATATCAACCACTTCCCATAAATCACAATTTCCCAAATCAAACATAGACATGGGTCTTTTCCCAAGTTGAACAGACTTTTTAAAACTTGCCCGATTTCATTCTTTTGATAATATTAACTAATAAAAATTGCAATAAAACCAAAATACAAAACCCGAGCTTCATTTCTGATGGTACAATTAAATAAAACAATGGACGATGTCTCCATAATCCATACACAGTAAGAAACGAAGCCACAGTCATCATTTTCCCCAACATGCAATGATCCCGATCGGGACTAATAAAACACACAACAACCACCAACTAACAATTGAGACCACGTTGTAGGAACACAATGACCAATTCATAATGAAAAGAGGTAACCCTCTAAGTGTACATTACCATTTACTCCCAATCAACCAATTTAATAAAAAAAATGAGCTAGGTTATCGATGAAACTGTCACAACAAAAGGGAGAATCCCTTGACTGTGTCTCAATTTTCATCCCCAATCACAACCTTCAACTCGATCAAATAGAGACGAGACAATACTCAAAGCAATTGTCATAACCACTTAACCAATTTATGATTGTCAACAAGATACCCGACAAGAGTGCGAATAGTTGGCAAAATCAGGCTCTATAAGATTATTACATTTTTTTATTATAATATTTTTATTAAAAAGTTATATATAATAATAATAATAATAATAATAATAATAATTTTTTAAGGACGTATTGTTGGATATTTTAAGGACGCATGTATTTTGCGTCCTTAAACTAGTATCCATATGTATTTTTTTATTATAATATTTTTATTAAAAAAATTAAATATTATATATATATATATATATATATATAGTTCATTGGGATTAATCTTGGTTTATGGGATTTTAAGAAATTTGATGAACGATTTTTTTTTTAACATTTTGTATATACCATTGAAAAGATTGAAAAACAAACTTTCTTACTTCTCTTTAATTTTTATGAGTTAACAAGTTATGAAGATCATTATTGTTACAAATATTTTAGATTGAACCCTAATGTGTACATAGGGAGAGCATTCTAAGAGACTGTTATTGTATCCTCTACTCTCTTTGTATCACAAAAATTATAAGTTCTTTCTTCTCAAAGAATTTAGGTTTTATCAAATATCCAGTTTCACTATGAAGCTCATGAAAGTTATTTCTTATCAAGTAGCATTGCTAGTTTTCTTCTTTAAAGTAGCAATAAAACAAAAGAGTTTTTGACTAGTAGCTTTGACTTAATAATATCTTTATAGTACATTAGTTTTCTCTTGTTCTCAATATATTCATGGCACCTTAAGTTCTCTTTAAATATAAGTGTGATAATGTTTTTGATATTATTGATACTTTGAAGAGAGTGGTTTCCTATTGAATCCTTCATTGGTTTAACTAGGACACAACATCCTTATGCTATCATCTCTTAAGCCTCAAATGACTTTTGCTAAAATTCAAGGAAATTATAAGAAGACTTATATCCTTTATGTTAATTATCTTATGTGTTGTTGAGGAAAATATATGAAATGATCTTACTCAAGAATTTTTAGATCTTACTTGGCTAAAGTAAGATAGATGGGAATATCACCCTATGTTTATATCCATCAAAATTTGTTTCCTAATCCACAAGTATTGATTACAAGTGCTTAGGATGATCTTTTTATAAATGAAAGTTTGCAGAAAAATTCAATATTTATGTAATTTTCCGAATATAATAGATGCTGAAATAAATATAGAGACTGAAGTAAAAACACCAAGTCAATAATCAAAACAAATGAGACATAAATAAATCATTTGTTCCATTCCAATTCATCAAAATAATCGCTCTCTTTACAAGATTCCCTGAGGAAGTTTGGACCTAAGTCAAACTTAGATGTCCCCGATGAAAACCATACAAAAAGACTTCTGACAGAAAGTAAAAACTGAACTTTGAAATCTCGATCAACTTGCCATAGATTGCTGCCCACTCGACTCTGCACAATAGCCTTTGTCAATCATGAAAATTAATTCACAAATAGACAAGTCTACACAGACTACCAAAGATAGATCAACACCTTTGAAAAACAAGTGTCTGAATGATGTAATTCAACCCTAAATCTTGTTGTCTACAATAGGCCCGTGCTATCATAAAATATAATTAGGCTTTCAATGAATTAAATAATGAATGAAAACTGAATTATCTCAATAAAACTCAAAGAGCAAACTTTAGTATGCTTCTCCTTCTATTCTCCCCTTGTTCCTCCTTTTCTCTTTTCCTTTAATCCATTAAGATTAGTTGATGTAGTTGAAATACTTCTTTAGTTAAGTTAACTAAAGCTCAACCAACTTTTTAGTTAAGGGGGAAAAGTAATAAAATCATGATAACGGTTTTTAATAAATAATAACTAGTAGGTGGGACCCATTGTGACTCCCTTTGGTTCTTTAACAAACATAACACGACTAGTTAATCAATCAAAATATCCCTCCTTGTGACTCCCATAATCACTCTCACAATTTGACAATTTACATCAATGATAATTGAAATTATTTCCAAAAATATATTATCCATATATCAAAAAATAGTGTGTTGTCCAAAATTTCAGAAGTCAATTGTTCTCAACAATCAATAAATAAAAACACTTAAAACCCATATTTTCCACTCTGGGAGACAATCTTTCCCTTGTTGATGTTGTCACCCTTTGATCTCTCTGAATTTACCTTAGGCTTCATGGATCCTTTAGTCCTAATCTCACTGATCACATGAGAGCAATCATCTGTCAAATGCATGCGGGAGGACACAAATTTAGCAGAGTCATTTGAGGGTGAGGAGGGGGCAACAACGGATTTTCCTTTTTCAGGAGCATGGTGGGCCTTGGTTTTTAACCTTTTGCTTGCATGGGAAGACTATACTAGTGAGTGGACAGGGGTAGATTGGACAATTTGATTAACAGGTGGAGGAGCAGGTAGAGATAATATAGTCCAACCATGATGTTGGGAGACTATTGGGTGGACAATCTCTTTCCATCCATCATTTTCAGGGACTTCAGGTTGTAGTGAGACATGAGAGGGCACTGGGATAACAGGGACATGTTGGGCTTGGAAGGGACGCCTTTCTGGCCTAGGTTGGACCACTCCTTGCCCAATCCATTTAAAAAATACAACTTGAAATATCTAGCCCAACTCTTGGGAGTTTGCATCAAAATTTATAGAGAACCTTGGCCTTCTAGGGCCCTTGTTCCAATTTCCTCTTCCTCTGTTACCCCGACCATGGCTACCTCTGCTGAAAAAACTCATTCATGTAGGCATTATTGATTAGAAAATAGTTTCTTCAAGAACCATATATGACATCTCTTTTAAATATGAAACAAATTTTGGCTCAACAACACATCAAAATCATGCAATCCAATCCTTACAAATCGTTTAATACTTGTAAATGAGCAAGGGGTGAATAAGGGTTTTGGGATATGTGAGTGATTGTATTGAATGAAAAGTGTTAAAATGAGGGGGGATAGATCATGATTACTGCTCACAAATCATCCAACAATCAACTGTATCGTAAATCAAAAGAATATATCATATCGTAAATCAAAAGAATATATCATTGTGATTCATCCATGTCTGATCCTTTAACTTTACATAATGCATTATTTATCTTAACTATAATTAAATTTTAAGACTAGGGAGTGGATAGTGAATATGGGAAGGTGTTTCAGGATTAATCCATAAGTGCGGACACGAACCGATCTCCCTAGATCCACCTGGATCTAGAACAAAACATGACATAATACTACACTTTCCCTAGATCTAGTCTATTGAGTGAACTAAGAGATAAGGATTGTAGGCATACCTTGTGAATGCTTTCCTTAGGTCTCTGTTGTTCCAAGATTTACTCCAATGCTCTTGCATCGTTCAGATCACAAAAATCCAAACCAATCAAAGTAAATGCAGGTTAATATATTCAATAGCTAGTCTATACATGTGATCAAGGAATCATGTAATAAAGTGACATCATCTTTATGGGAAAGGGACATATTACTGTATTGAATTAATTGAAAGAGAAACTTACAACCTCAGCCTTGATGTAGTAGGTCTCCTTTCGATGGCTCCTAGTTCTGACACACACACTTGCTCATGCATGAAGAAAATCAACCACTTGTGATGACCTTGCTGTAGTCTCTTCCTGCTATAGCATCAGTCCTTCATACAGGCTTCCAACAATTCTCCAATCAATCTCTTTCTAGCTTACTTCTAACCTTTTCCATGAGCTATCTCCTCAATATATAGGAGAAGATAATTTAGTTACTTGGATAGAAAATGATCCCAAGATATCTGGAATGCCAGCACTTGAACAACCATTCGTTAGCCAACTCATTCTTCTCGAAGATTCTCTTCTAGAAGGCTCGAGAACTT
>SNQJ01S0099812.1:23104-36810 GCA_010110895.2 Picea sitchensis
ATGAAGAAAATCAACCACTTGTGATGACCTTGTTGTAGTCTCTTGCTATTGTAGCATCAGTCCTTCATACAGGCTTCCAACAATTCTCCAATCAATCTCTTGCTAGCTTGATTCTAACCTTTTCCATGAGCTATCTCCTCAATATATAGGAGAAGATAATTTAGTTACTTGGATAGAAAATGATCCCAAGATATCTAGAATGCCAGCACTTGAACAACCATTCATTAGCCAACTCATTCTTCTCGAAGATTCTCTTCTAGAAGGCTCGAGAACTTCATCTTTTTTCCTCTTTAAAATGATGTTCGCACCCTAGCCTTTATTACAGTGCGAACTATTCGCATGCCAATTTAATGCAGCCTACGAGAATCAGGCATTCTCGCAGGCAAGTATATAGGCAGCCTGCGAACTTCTTGAAAAATATAGTTTCTGGAAGAAGACAAGTGCAACTTTTCTCAAAAAATTATTCCTATTGAAGATCTTGATTTTCAATCATCATGACATCATCATAACATCATCACAATGACCAAAATTGTGGATAACAGAAGGTGAGGGGAGTTGTAATGTACGAAAAGTGAAATGATGGTAGGCAACCGAACGAATACTGTTCATTAAACTAATTAAGTAATCCATAAAAAAACTTTGTATTCAATACAAACGATTTCAACACAAATTAAACAATTACTGTGTGTCAAAACTTGTTCATTGTCCCACATCTAATTTCTTTAAAATTCTCAATTAACATGGTGTATAATCATACTCATAATCACTATGCCTTTCAACCTTCTTGTTTCTTTTCATTTCCTTCCCCTTTTTATTTAAAACAAAATCAAAAGGAACACACAATCACATTGCTTCATCTCTGTCCAACATATATTTCGATAAAATATCAACCCCTTCGCATAATTCATAATTTCCCAAATCAAACATAGACACAAGTCTTTTCCCAAGATGAACAAACTTTTTAAAACTTGCCCGATTTCATTCTTTTGATAATATTAACTAATAAAACTTGCAATGAAACCAAAATACAAAACTCGAGCTTCATTTATGATGGTGCAATTAAATAAAACAATGCACGATGTCTCCATAATTCATACGTAGTAAGCAACGAAGCCACAATCATCATTTTACCCAACTTGCAATGATCCCGATTGGGACTAATAATACACACAACAACCACCAACTAACAATTGACACCACACTGTAGGAACACAATGACCAATGCATAACGAAAAGAGGTAACCCTATGACTATACATTACAATTTACTCTCAATAAACCAATTTAATAAAAAAATGAGCTACGTTATCGATGCAACTGTCACAACAAAAGGGAGAATCCCTTGATTGTGTCTCAATTTTCATCCCCAATCACAACCTTCAACTCGATCAAATAGAGACAAGACAATACTCAAAGAAACTGTCATAACCACTTAACCAATTTATGGAAGTCAACAAGATACCCAACAAGAGTGCGAATAGTTGGGGTTATCAAAATCAGGCTCTGTAACAATGAACACAAGAAGTAATCAAGAGTTTGCTCAGTCATAAAATCACAGAGAGATTGGAGGTCGAACATATTAACAGTAGGCAGAGACCCTTCGAAACAAGCACGGTGGAACCACGAGCTTTTATAACTCTCATTTTGTGTAATAGTGTGACAGTTCAACATCGGGTAGGGTAGGAAACGATGCAGTGGAGCAACAATTTCTCACTGGATAATAACCAATACCAAGAACACACAGAGGCATAACCCTCGCACCTTTCTCAAGGCTGAACCCATTTATAACAATGCTAGTGGAAATGCAAACCCGAGGTATCACCAACAACCATAAACCATATATCTTGGCATAATGGCCATCCCCTAACCAACTTCGTCGATGCCAATACCACAAAAATAAGCCCATGACTAGGTGAATAACCCACGACCATGGATCTGGAATAAAAACACTAACCAAAAGGTAGTTCAAAAACATATACATCAACCCCATAGCAACCCGAATACAACCAGACATAGTTACCATAACTATGAGGAAGCAACCAACAAGGCTAAATAGCGCGAAACCCTCCAAAAAAATGTCCATAAGTACTTAAAACAATAGAGAGACATCATAGTTTTCACCACACAGAACAACCAACGAAATCATAACTTCAACAAACCAATTCTTCCATTTGCAAAACAAGGAACCACACAGTCATTCCAGAGAGGAGACCCACACATTTACACAGTTGTCAATATTAGGAAAACACAGACCAACACATTACTGAGCCATCGTTCATTTCATACACAAAGAGAAATTCATGGATGGGAGAAAAGAACCATACCTATAACCAATGGCTTTAAGAAGGGCAAGCTTGTCGAGCAGTTCCTTCCAGGATTGAATCTCAGAGCTTAACCACCAGCGAAAAACCAAATGAAACAATAACCATGCTAGGGTGATGATCCGATGGGAGAAGTATGGAGTGACGTGCATTTACTGTACGTCGCTTCCATCTTCCTCACATTCAATTTCATAGTACACGACGACCATCTAAAAACCATACCATTAACCATGCCATTAATTCCATACATTGAAACTTGCGACATAAGTCTCTTTCCATTTCTTTTGTTTTATGTTGTTGCTAACATATGTCTTGTGCATTGTAGCTAGGTAATAATCATGATGATATCATCAAATCTAGCAATTGTAGTATATGCCACCCATAACATAGAATTAGAGCCTAGAAAAAGGGAACATCACATAAAATTCATTATCCACCTGCCATTATGTCAAAAACAAAACCAAGACTGCATCATCAATCATATAAGACCTTTTAAGCAATGTCGAAACAATAGCATGAAAAATGTAATATGACTATCTCCAGGCCTCTAGTCTACAAGGGGATCCCACCTACTAGTATTATGTCTTATTAACATAGTTTAAATAATAGGTTTAGCATTACTTTGTGGGTGAGATTCCTCGTTGTGATTTTTATCATCAACAAAATGACGACTCCACAGGGAAATTTGTTTCCAACAGATTAAGAACTCATAATATATCATTTCGCAGACAAAACAAAACAATATACCAAGAAGATATAACCCGAATGATCATGCAACATGGGGAAGTGAGTGGATTTAATGGAAAAATGACCGGGAATTTGGTAATAATTCATGAAAAATGTTAAGTTTGAGGGGGTTTATCCATGTATGTATAATCATTCAACCAGAATTTGTTCTTGACTTCAAGGAGAAAAAATTTATGGACTTTCTCTTTTAACTCTCAAATGGATGAATAAATGGAAAGAAGAAGTGGGAAGTAACCAATTCCTTCATAAGACAGCAGTGGAAGTAGATAACAAATTCAATTATGCTTTTAGGGGGGAACATCATAACAACTATGTAAGCCTGATTGTTATTGACTAACAATACCTTGTAGGAGTGTCACTATGGAAGAACTGATCCAACATCTTATTATTGACCAAACTAAACTAAAAAGATGAAAAGCAATAAAATTCATGACATAATCGAATTTCAGAATTTAAAACAACATAAACAAAATGATAGAATTGCAAAAAAGAAGGAGGAAAACTATTAAATAAAAGCAGAATTTAAACTACTGTAAAAGAAGAAATGACAAGTAGTAGTGAAAATGAAAATAGAACTAGACTACTAATATACAAAAAATCCAAACAATGTTAAAACTTTTCAAGTTGGTTCCACATAATGTTTTAAGTGAGAACCATTAGTGCTGTAGGAAAACAATTGCTCATGTAAATCTTTTAGAATGTAAGAGTTTGTACCTAGGACAAAGGCTATCTTGAAAGGACCCATCCATAAATTTTGAAATTTTGAGTGTCTTCCCCTATCAGCATGAGTTGAAACCCACAACAGTATATTTTCATTGACTTTAAATGTGACAGTTTTGACACTCTTTTTGAAATACTTCTTAACAGTTTGTGATCTCCTTTTTAGATTATCCAAGGCAAAAATCCTTTACTCCTCTAAATCTAGGAGTGCATTTATCCTTTGTGAAACATCAGAAGAATTTAATTCTTCGATCTTTAGCATTAAACTTAAGGAAGAAAGTTCCATCTCAGTAGGCAGGATGGCTTCTTGACCATAAACAAGATGGAAAAGAGTGCAACCAGTTCTTACCTTGGTGGTAGTTCGATCTGCCCAAAGGGCGTAAGTAAGGAGAGTGTTCCATTGACAAGGCTTATCTTCGATGAGCCTTTTGACAATTCTCACTAGATTCTTGTTGGTAGACTCGGCCTACCCATTCCCTTGGGGATAATAAGCTGATGAGGTGAAATTTTTAACCCCCAACTTAGCTAAAAATTGGGTCAGCTTAACAGAAATAAAAGCGAGACCATTGTCTGTAACAATTTGCAATGGAAGACCAAATTTGGAAAAAATGTTAGTTTCAAGGAAAGAAATCACCTGATCATCTGTCGAGTTCTTAAGTGGGACAAATTCATCCCATTTCGCAAAATATTCTGTGACTATCAAAATAAAAAATTGTCCTGCTGAAGATGGAGGATTAATAGGACCAATGAAATCCAATCCCCACTTTGAAAAAGGAAAGTCTGGGAGGACAGGTTGTAGTGACATGGTTGAAAGGCATTATTTGCCAGCAAATTTTTGGCACTTGTCACAAGATCTCGAAAAAACATAAGAGTCACAAAAGATTGAAGTCCAATAATATCCTTTTCTAATAATCTTGAAAGCAATGGTTTTAGCAGAAAAATAACCTCCTACATGAATGACAGAATTTGAAGAATCATGAGTTTCTTGCAACAGTTTCTGTGCATCCTCTTTTTTTACACAGTGAAGCAACACACCATAAAAAAATCTTCAAAACAATAAGTCTCCTATAATGACATATCTTGCGGATTCAAGACAAAGTCTTCTCCTTTGATGAGTTTCTAAGTTGTCTGGACATATTTGGTTTTGTAAGTAGTAAACTAAATTCTTATACCAAGGATGTTCAGACACAAGAAGGATCTGATTATCAATGTAGAATAGTGCTAATAGGGAACTATCTTGTTCATTAATTTCTTCACTATTTTCAGCATGTTGCGCTAAGTGAAGGGATAAGTCAAGTCCCTTGATAGTGGTAGAAGTCATGATATTTAAATCACGGTCATGTATCTTGGCAAGCCAATGTGCAAGATTTCCTGAAAGATAAGTTTGTGAGAGAAAAAAATTGACAATGGGTAAAGGTAATTTTACCAATGTATGCTTACCTAAGATGAAGTGGAGAAACTTTTCAACAACTTTAACAAGAGAGAAAGCATGTTTCTCAATAAAAGAATATTTAAATTCATCATCAGACAAACTTTGACTCATGTAAGCCATTGGTTTTTCATTACCTTGGTCATCACTTTGTATGAGGATAACAAAAACTGCTTCCTAGGTGGCATTAGTATATATTTTGAATTCCTTCTCAAAATCCAGCTTCACCAAAACGAGTGCAGAACTGATTGCTTTCTTAATCCCTACAAAAGAATTTTCAACATCATATGTCCAAGAAAAAGAACGATCTTTCTTAAGAATATTATGAATTGGTTTGGCCATCACAACAAAATATGGAACAAACCTACAGACGAAGTTAATAACACCCATAAAATATTGAACCACCTTCTTGGAAGTGGGAGCAGGCAAATTAAGCATAGCAACAATCCCTTCAGCATCAATGCTTATTCTTGAATCAGAGACAATGTGTCCAAGGAGGTTTTCCTTGGTAATGCCGAAAATGGACTTAGAAGGATTTAAAGAGATGCCAAATTTCCTACATTGCATGAGAACTCTTTTCAGACGACGAAAATGATCTGATCGGTTTTTAGAGTACACAGTTAATTCATCAAGGTAGATCTGAATGATCTTTCCGATCAAATTGTCGAAATTTATTTGCATAGCTCTTTGAAAAGTGGCACCTTCATTAGATAAGAAAAAATCCATACATTCATAAGAAAAGGTACCCCAACGAGTAATAAAGGTGGTTTTATATTTATCTTCCCTTTTTACCTTGATTTGATTGTAGTCGGAAAAACCGTCAAGTAAGGACATCATCTGTGACCCTGCAACTTGCTACAAAATCATTTCCATGTTAGAGAGAGGAAAGTGATATTTTATACTAGCCTGATTTAATGCATGAAAATCAATGCATAATCTGATCTGACCGGTTTCTTTCTGAACAAGAACCAAATTGGAAACCCATTCTTAATATTTGACCGGAAAGATGATTCCAGCCTTCATGAGTTTTTCCAACTCCTTTCGAATAGTTGCTTCTAGTGCAGGGTTGATAGGTATTTATTTTTGCCTAACTAGTTTTATGCCTTCCTTGATGGGAATGGCATGTTGTATAAGAGCGGGATCAAAACCATGGAGATCCTCATAAGACCAAGCAAAAACATATTAAAAATTTCCAAGAAGCTTGGAAAACTTCATTTTCTCTTCATCAAAACATTGGGCACCTATTTGAAAATTCTTTGGAGACTCGAGTGTCCCAGTGTTCAAGGATATGGTTTCACCCACCTTTATTTTTGACTCCTCTTCTTTATGTTTCTCTTTATTTCCTACATCGCTCGATGAAAAAGAACTCTCTAGAGGAGTCAAGCCCTTAGGAATCTTGTTATCTTCTATGGATATAATTTCCTTGGGCTTATAAGGTTCATTTTGAATGAAAGCACATATTCTCTCATCTCTAGGGGAGACCTACTGTGATTCTATATTGTCAGGGATATGTGTTTGATATAGAGATTGAAAAGTACAATCAGGTCTGTGTGGAAGAAGTTGTTGATTAGGAGAGGCTGCAAAAAAAACTAACCAATCATCCATTGAGTTCAATTCCCTCTTAACATGAGTAATGTTGAAAGATAATAGGTTCGAGATAAGTTCCCAAACAGTTTGGGTGTATTGTTTCATCAACTTGTTTCTAGGAGCATATATCTTATGTACAAGGTTCGCAACAAGCTCAGAATCTCCAAAAAATGTAAGGTGACCACAACCTAGATTATAAGTGTTTTCAATGCCTAGTAATAAAGCTTCGAATTCAATGACATTGTTTGTGCAAGCAAACTCCAACCTATAAGAAAAGTTATGAATTTTCCCTATAGGAGAGTACAAGATAATGCCATCTCTGTTACCTTCATTATAGCATGAACCATCAAAGTGTGTGTGCCAAATACCATCGTCTAAATCAATTTGTTCCAAGGGAATTGTATCCTCCTCGGAAAAGATGGAATACACCCCTAGGTCCTCTTCGATATAATTCACATTAGGTTGTGAGACACTCTCTATGTAAGGTGAAATACTTCCCTCTCTAAGGACTATGATGTTTTTACCATTCCAAGGAACGAATAAGTGTGTCCCATCGAGTGAGAGGTATCCACCCTTCAAATCTTTCCAATCTCTTCCTAAGATGATTAAGTAATTTCTTACTGGCATATGAATTACCTAAATGCTAAAGGTTGTCCTTATTTCAGGGTGTGCGCACAAAACTAAGGTCACATATTTAATCTCACCTATGGTCGTTTGTTGTAGAATATTATAAGAGAACATTCTTTTGGCATTTTCATTTGTACAAGACAATCCTAGCTCTTCCATAATAATATTTGACATTACATTTGGGCCTGAACCACTGTCAATGAAGAAACAATGGGCGATCTTATCCATAATTTTTATAGAAATATAAAAAGGGCGATTTTTTTACAGGGTATCTAAAGTTACGTACACCTAATTTCTTTGCAGACGAATCCTATTGATTTACCTCTTTAGAAAGGTTGGCTACAACATAATATTTTCCTTCCATGAATTGTTTTAGATGCCTCTATTGTTCAGGGACGAAAACCATGTCCAGAAGGGTTGTATTTGCTTTGATGTTGGCCAACTAATTCAGAATATTGTATTTTGAAGAGGGGAGAGGGGAGGTAGTTCCTTGAATATCAGGAACCTTAGGAACCTGAACAGTAGCAACTGGTGAGGATGAGCTCGAGCTAGAATAATTGCAGGGAGGATCATATTTTCCTTTGGGAGTGTAGGATTTGTTCCTAGTATTGATGATCATGACATCTTCTGGCTCTGAAAAATCTAGGACAACGATGGTAGTTTCTAGTATTTTACCAAATATCTTATCTCTGGTACTCTTCTTTACCTCACATGTGGTTTCCTCATGGTTTTCCTCGCAAAATTTACACCAACTTTGAGGGATGATAGCTTTAGGCTAAAAATTATTTTCAATTGGATTTCTAAAGGGGGGTGCAGAAGAGGATGAAGCTCTAGGGGTGAGAGGGGAGACATTTCCCTTTCGCTCTTGCACTATCATATGATTATTCATGTCTTGTACTAGCTGTAAGAGGGCAGACATGTCCGTCTGCTTAACCGATTCTCCCCAAGGAAGACCTATTCTTTCGAGTTGTTCTTAATACTCTAAACACGTATGCAGAGAGAAACCAAGGTTATCAATGAATTTTTCCTCAATCCTATGACAATAGGGGGAAGGTAATGCATTATAATAATGCATGAAAGTGATTTGATTATGACGTTGAATGAGTTCAAGGATTTGATTGTATAACTTAGTGAAACACAAGTTGAAGGATTTGATGGTCTCACCATCCTTATAGGCGATGTTATTGTACTCCCGTAACTTCTCAATTGGGCTTTTAGATTGCCCATAGGCGTATTTGAACCAATAGACTAACTCCTCCCAAGTAGACAAAAACTTAGGAGGAAGGTCAAAGAAATCGATTGTAGCCTTTCCTTCCAGGGAATTGATAAATAAGCACGTGCAAGTATCGTTGTCATTGGCTCCTATGTTGTGACAAGAATTAGAAAATGCCACTAGGTGTTCATTTGTAGTGACAGTGTTATTCCTCAAAACAGTAAGAAGATGCTCCTTGAATTTAGGAAGTGGACGAGTAACAGGTGATAGGTTATGAGGAGAGGAAACATGCCACGATGTGCTTGTAGCATCTTCTTCAACTTAAAAAGGCCCATACTTTTTAATGACTTTCATGGGGTTTGTGGTAGATTGGACAGGGACATGGTGGATATATAAGCTACCAATCACTGATGAAGCTTAATACTGAGAGGAGGAAGCACTTCCAATGCCACCAGAGCCACCACTAGATACCATATTGTGGATCATAGGTAAGGGAGAGAAAAACGAATTGGAAGAATCATACAAGGGTCTTCTTAGAACACTTTTCTGGGTTGATAAAACAATGCTCCTTCTTCCTATTTGAACAATAGGATTAATTTCAGGTGATAAGCCTCTTCTTCTCCTAGAAACACGAGGGTCTAAGGACATGGGAAGAAGATCAAGGATGAAGGAAAAAGAAGGTTATTGCTGATTTCTAGGCTATCTACGTCTAACTTCCCAACGTTATTGGGAACTAATGTCTCGTTCAATTGTTTGCCATGAATGATTAAGATCAACCCGAGTATTAGTAGTTTCTAAAATGGTATTAAACAAATTCAAAGCAATGTTGGTCTGATCTTGAAGACTGGGCTCAATATTGGGCTTCCTTGCAACATGTACAATCATTAAGAAACAAAACAGTCAAAGAATCAATATCAGAAAAAATAGATGATTTCGATGATAATCAAGCATAAAAATCAACCAGAGAGATATTGAAGATCTCCCCAGTATGGTCGCCAAATAAATGTTGAGGAAAAGATATGAAATGATCTTACTCAAGCATTTTCAGATCTTACTTGGATAAAGTAATATAGAAAAGAATATCACCCTATGTTTATAGCGATCAAAATTTGTTTCCTAATCCACAAGTATTGATTACAAGTGCTTATGCAAGTCTTTTTATAAATGAAAGTTTGTTGAAAAAATCAATATTTATGTAATTTTCTGAATATAACAGATGCTGAAATAAATATAGAGACAAAAGTAAAAGCACCAAGTCAATAATCAAAATAAATGAGACATAACGCAATCGTTTATTCCATTCCAATTCATCAAAATAATCGTTCTCTTTACAAAATTCCCTGAGGAAGTTTGGACCAAAGTCAAACTTAGATGTCCTCGATGAAAACCATACAAAAGGACTTCTGACAGAAACTAAAATCTGAACTTTAAAAGCTTGATCAACTTGCCACAGATTGTTGCCCACTCGATTATGCACAATAGCCTTTGTCAATCATGAAAATTAATTCACAAACAGACAAGTCTACACAAACTATCAAAGAAGATCGACACCTATGAAAAACAAGTGTCTGAATGATGTAATTGAATCCTGAATCTTGTTGTCTACAATAGGACCCTTCTATCATAAAAGAGAATTAGGCTTTCAATGAATTAAAGAATGAATGAAAACTAAATTATCTCAATAAAACTCAAAGAGCAGACCTTAGTATGCTTCTCCTTCTATTTTCCCCTTGTTCCTCCTTTTCCCTTTTCCTTTAAGCTATTAGTATTACTTGAAGTAGTTGAAATACTTATTAAGCTAAGTTAAATAATACTCAACCAACTTTTCAGTTAAGGGGGAAAAGTAATAAAATCATAATAAGGGTTTTTAATAAATAATAATTAGTAGGTGGGACCCCTTGTGACTCCCTTTGGTTCTTTAACAAACATAACACAACTATTTAATCAATCAAAATATCCCTCCTTGTTACTCCCATCATCACTCTCACAATTTGACAATTTATATCAATGATAATTGAAATTATTTTGAAAAATATATTATCCATATATCCAAAAATAGGGTGTTGTCCAAAATTGCAGAAGTCAACCATTCTCAACAATCAATAAATAAAAACACTTAAAACCCATATTTTCTACTTTGGGAGGCAATCTTTCCCTTGTTGTTGCTGTCACCCTTTGATCTCTCTGAATTTCCCTTAGGCTACGTGGAGCCTTTAGGCCTAATCTTATTGGCCACATGAGAGCAATCATCTCTCAAATGCATGCGGGAGGACACAGATTTAGCAGAGTCATTTGAGGGTGAGGAGGGGGAAACAACAACTTTTCCTTTATCAGAATCATGGTGGGCCTCAGTTTTTAACCTTTTTCTTGCATGGGAAGATTGTACTGGTGAGTGGACAGGGGTAGCTTGGACAATTTGATTAACATGTGGAGGATCAAGTAGAGATAATTTAGGCTAGCCACAATGTTGGGAGACTGCCGGGTGGACAATCTCTTGCCATCCATCATTTTCAGGGACTTTAGGTTGTAGTGAGACATGAGGGGGCACTGGGATACCAAGGACATGTGGGGCTTGGAAGGGAGGCCCTTCTGGCCTAGGTTGGACCACTCTTTTCCCAATCCAGTTAAACAATCCGTCTTGAAATATTTGGCCAAACTCTTGTTAGTCTGCATCAAGATGTATAGAGAACCTTGGCCTTCTAACACCCCTGTTCCAATTTCCTCTTCCTTTGTTACCCTGACCATGGCTACCTTTGCTAAAAAAGATCATTCTTGTATGCATTATTCATTAGAAAATAGTTTCTTCAACAACCATACATGACATATCTTTTAAATATGAAACAAAGTTTAGCTGATCAACACGTCAGACTCATGCAATCCAATCCATACAGATCATTTAATACTTGTAAATGAGCAGGGGGTGAATAAGGGTTCTGGGATATGTGAGGGATTGTATTGAACGAAAAGTCTTAAAATGTGGGGGGGGTAGATCATGATTAGTGCTAAAACATCATCAAACAATCAACCTAATCATAAATCAAGAGAATATATCACCGTGATTCATCCCTGTGTGAACCTTTAATTGTCATAATACATAATTTATCTTAACTATAATTAAATTTTAAGAACATGGAGTGGATAGTGAATATGAGAAGGCGAGGAGAGTTGTAATGTGCGAAAAGTGAAATAATGGTAGGGAAAAGAACGAATATTGTTCGTAAAAAAAATTAAGTAATCCATAAAAACAACTTTGTATTCAATACAAATGATTCCAACACCAATTAAAAAATTGTTGTGTGTCAAAACTTGTTCACTGTCGCACATCCAATTTCTTTAAAAATCTTAATTAACACAGTGTATAATCATACTCATAATCACTATGCCTTTCAACCTTCTTGTTAAGAGAATTCTTGTTTCTTTTCATTTCCTTCCCCTTTTTATTTAAAACAAAATCAAAAGGAACACACAATCACATTGCCTCATCTTTGTCGAGCATATATTTCTATAAAATATCAACCACTTCCCATAAATCACAATTTCCCAAATCAAACATAGACACGAGTCTTTTCCCAAGATGAACAGACTTTTTAAAACTTGCTCGATTTCATTCTTTTGATAATATTAACTAATAAAACTTGCAATGAAACCAAAATACAAAACCCGAGCTTCATTTTTGATGGTGCAATTAAATAAAATAATGGACGATGTCTCCATAATCCATACATAGTAAGAAACGAAGCCACAATCATCATTTTCCCCAACTTGCAATGATCCTGATCGGGACTAATAAAACACACAACAACCACCAACTAACAATTGAGACCACGTTGTAGGAACACAATGACCAATTCATAATGAAAAGAGGTAACCCTCTGAGTGTACATTACCATTTACTCCCAATCAACCAATTTAATAAAAAAATGAACTAGGTTATCGATGAAACTGTCACAACAAAAGGGAGAATCCCTTAACTATGTCTCAATTTTAATCCCCAATCACAACCTTCAACTCGATCAAATAGAGATGAGACAATACTCAAAGCAATTGTCATAACCACTTAACCAATTTATGATAGTCAACAAGATACCCGACAAGAGTGCGAATAGTTGGGGTTATCAAAATCAGGCTCTGTAATAATGAACACAAGAAGTAATCAAGAGTTTGCTCAACCATCAAAGCATAGAGAGACCAGAGGTCAAACATATTAACAATAGGCATAGACCCTTCGAAACAAGCACGATAGAACCACATGATTTTATAACTCTCAGTTTGTGTAATAGTGTGAAAATTCAACATCAGGTAGGGTAGGCAACGATGCAGAGGAGCAATAATTGATCACTGGATAGTAACCAATACCAAGAACTAAAAGAGGCATAACCCTCATGCCTTTCTCAAGGCTGAACCAATTTATAACAATTTCAGTGGAAATGCAGACCCGAGGTATCACCAACAACCATAAAGCATATATCTTGGCACAATGGCCATCCCCTAACCAAATTCGTCGATGCCAATACTACAAAAATAATCCCACGACTAGGTGAATAACCCACGACCATGGTTTTGGAAGAAACATAGTGACCAAAAGGTAGTTCAAAAACATATACAACAACTCCATAGCAACCCGAATACAACCAAACATAGTTACCATAACTATGAGGAAGCGACCAACAAGGCTAAATAGAGCGAAACCCTCCAACAAAATGCCCATAGCTACTTAAAAAAACAGAGAGCCATCGCATTTTTTACCACACCGAACATCCATCGAAATCATAACTTCAACAAATCAATTCTTCCATTTTCAAAACGAAGAACCACACAGTCATTCCAGAGAGACAACCCACACGTTTACATAGTTTCCAATCTCAGGAAAACACAAACCAACACATTACTGAGCCATCGTTCATTTCATACATGGAGAGGAATTCATGGATGGGTGAAAAGAACCATACCTGTGTAACATCCCACTCTGGCGCACTTACCAAACTTATTATTTGAGGACACTTGCTCGCGAGTGATCCAGATTTTTATGATGATAAAATTTTTTCTCTCATTGTGATGCGTTA
>SNQJ01S0099815.1:0-13869 GCA_010110895.2 Picea sitchensis
GGATTTCCTAGCAATTTTACATTATTTATCATACCAAGGGTTGGTTGTTCTATTATTCTTTTTATGGGACACCTCGAAAGAGAACTTGTTAATAGAAGTGGAAAGGGTAGTTGTAAAATTATGATAGAGTTCTTCAATGTTGTTCTTATAATTTAGGAGATTTAATTTACTATTTAAATCCTTTAAGAAAATGTCAACTTTACTTTTGTCAAAGCGAAAAATTCTTTTGATTATCAGAATTCTCTTCAATGGTGCTCCTATGCATGGAAAATTTTAGAGTTAGGTTTAAAGGTTTATGATCAAAATCAGGCTCATGGTAATTTAAAAGGTCAAAAGTTGTTATTTGGTTGGAAATGGGGATATCAGATATCACATAATCTACAACATTACTACCTAGCCCATGAATATAGTTCATTTGGTTGGAGTTTGGCCACTTCATTACTCCATTCCAAATTACTAGGTTTTGAGAGCTGCAGAGCTTGATCAACTCAGTACCAAACAAATTCTCAATTAGGTCTTCAAAGCTTCTTTTGTGGCTATTAGATAAAACAAGGTCCTCATCTAGCCATAAAGGATTATGATTGGAGTCATTGCTTAAAAGAGTAGCTTGTTTAGTTGCAGTTCTAGCATTAAAGTCTCCTGGCAGGAGGATATTACCTTCATTTTTCAAATTATAAATATCTTATTCTAAATTATTATAGGGAAATTTTTTATCTAGATTATTTTTCTTATAAAAAGTAGAATTAATAGGTGCAAAATAACAAATTGCTATATACATCTTCTTAGCATTGATGTCTGAAATTGAGGAGAAATGTTTTTTCTAATATAACAAGCTATGCCTCATATCCCTCTACGGTGGGATTTTTTGTTCCATGCCGACCATAAGACAAATCCTTCCATGTTAGGGACCTTAGACTCCTCATGCTCCCAAGTTTCAGCTAGACAGATAATATCAATATCACTTGGGATCCAACTTATCATAGGACTTTTGCGCCATGGAAAGCCACGACAATTCCAAAAAAGGATCCCAAGTGTCTCAAATTCCTATTTATTATTATCCTTCTGGTCTCTATCCCTAACAATAGCTTTTCGATTTCTAATTATTACCTATTTTAATAACTCTAATTAATTAAAATATAATTAAAGTTGTTAAAATTAAAATTAATATATTAATTAATACATTATTACAATTAAAAAAATAGTTAGATTAGTCCTCATGTTATCATTGCCTAAGGGATTTATCAGCCACAAGTTATGTGCTAGTTCTAATCACTCACTTCCATGGTCTTCAATGTAAAAGGAAAGAGTCGGTGACCCAGGTGTCACAGACTCCTATGCCATTTGACGACAAATTCACAAATCAACCAAACTTTAGTTGTATTCTTCTCAAACAAATGATCGAAACTTTAGTCGTATTCTTCTCAAAGACGTCATCAAATGTAGTCTTTATGATATTCAAGTTGTATTCATCCTAAATTTCCTTCACTGTTTTTAAAAGGGACATTAGCAGAAATTTCTTTAATTAAATGTAATGGAGTTTTTAAACGAGCCACAAATTCGTGGGAATTTTTTTTATATGAAATGTATTGGAGTTTTTAGTTGTATTCTTTCCAAACACGTCATCCAAATTTAATATTCACCGAATCAAATCATCAAAACTTTAGTCGTATTCTTTCAAAGACGTCATCCAAATTTAGTCGTTATGATATTCAAGTTGTATTCATCCTAAATTTCCTTCACTATGCAGAAATTTCTTTTATATTAAATGTAATAGAGTTTTTAAACAAAGGACAAATTCGTGGCAATTTTTTTTATATAAAATGTATTTGACTTTTTAAGAGGGGACAAATTTGTGGGAAACTTTTTTATATGATATTTAAGTTGTATTTATCCTAAAAATGTCTTTTATATTATATGTAATGGAGTTTTTAAACAAAGGACAAATTCGTGGGTATTGGAGTTTTTAAACGGGATAAATTTGTGGGTAATGAAATATTTTTATATAAAATGTATTGGAGTTTTTAAATAGGGGATAAATTTGTGGGTAATTTTTTTTATATGAAATGTATTGGAGTTTTTAAAAAATGATATATATTTTTTTAATTTAATAAAAAAATGGGTGGGAACTTAATACAAATTTTGATTATTTCATTTATTCTCATTTATGTAGGAAATTTTATTGCTAGAATTTAAAATATGGTGAAATACAAATAATAATTATAACAATTAGTTAAAAAATAAAATAAAATATTTATAGTTATATTGTTAAATCTTGGTAATATGTTTTTAAAATTTTAAAAGTTGATTAATATAAATTTATTTTATTTTAAATAAAGATGCAAATACAATTTTAAATACATTATTATTTCAATTTATTATATTAATTAACATAGTTAGTTTTTGGAGCTTTTAGAGGTTTTGTTTATTTTTGAATTGGTACATATTACCAAAAATTCAAGTTTCACCTATTTATGTAAAAAATGCATTTTTTTTTAATAATAAATATTATCAATATTCTACAGAAATTTTAGTTATGAGTAGAATTCTATATTATTTTAGATAAATGAATGATAGACCCATATTATAACAAATTCAAGTGTAACCTATTTAAGGATAAGTTAATTTTGTAGTTAATGTGTTTTTTTTCTCAATTATCAATATGGTAAGAAATTTTAAAAAAAATTAGTGATAAGTAAAGTTTTATTATAATTTTAGATATGTGAATGGTGGAGCAATGATTTTAAAGGTTTTTCTATTTCTAAATAAACTTGTATCATAATTTTTTTTTATAGTTTCATGAATCCAGAATAAGTTAATTTTGTAGTAAATGTCTTTTATTTCTCAATCATAAAGATGATAAAAATTCTATGAAAGTTTTAATCATGAGTAGAGTTTTACTATAAATGTAAATCCCAAAAGATGCTTTTAAAGATTTTGTTTATTTTTCAATTGAATTATATTTTAAAAAATTCAAATTTTATTAATTTTTATAGATAAGTTAATTTTATACCTAAAATATTTTCATCCTTTATCATAAATATAATAAAAATTCTAAAAAAAAATCATGTTATAATTTTAAAATCAGTAAACAGTGAAACAATGATATCTATATCAAGAAATATTCAATTATACATTTGAATCAACTCAAATTATAAAATTTGAATCAAAATTCAATATCTATAAATTACCTAAAAGCATTATTTTCTTGAGCTAAAATACCAACCTACCTCCATTTGGAATTTACATTTAGGATTTTTGTCTACCACAAAGTTTAATAATTTGTTTTGTTGAAGATATTTTTTAGTGATTAAATTTCTTTATCAGTGTAGGTCACTCTAATAAGAAAAATAATGAGTGTAAGTACACTTTTTGGAGCACTATCTATAGCATGTTACAACTTCAAGTTCACAAGGAAGTAAAAGAAGAGATTCTCTTTAAGATAATTCCTAATCTACTCTCATCTTCAATCACACATTGTGAAGTTGTAAGCAACCTCATTGTGCCCTTGGACAAGAAACCTTCCAAAGGTAAGTGCATTCTTCCAACTTCTTAAGTCTCATTTTCCCTTAGTTCCATAACTAAATTGAAGGCCAAGAGACACATAAGCCTTTTATGTATCATTTTTCTGTCCCTGTTAAAATGTGAAGAATTAAGACTCATATAAAGTATTTGTCTAAATGCTTATATCATTATTCTTTTCACATTTTGGGTACTCTGCTCCTCTTTTGAGAGAATAAGGTGTAATTTTTCTTATTATCATTTAATAAGAAGGGTAATATGTAATGATTCTTGTAATTGTTTTACTTTAATTGAATGTGACAACATCTCTCTCCCATATTGAGTTGTAGAGCACCTTGCTACTCTCTCTTTTCAATTTGTACTATCTTTTCACCCATTGTAAGAAGTGATCATCAAATTGTAAAGCAACATCCAATAATCAAAACTTTTATGCTTCCAATTAATGTTGAACTCCTAAATCACTTTCACTTTTGCATTCCCATTCACCATTCACCATTTTAGCATTTCCATATACCGTTTTAGAAGGAGGTGGTATACTTTAAATAAAAATAGATGATGTCACCCATTCACCATTTTAAGAGGTGGTATGCTTTAAATAAAAATAGATGATGTCACCCATCACAGGGATTGAGACTACGCGGTTTTAAGAGGAGGTGGTATGCTCTAAATAAAATAAAAATAGATGATGTCACCATTCACAGCGGTTTTAGGAGGAGGTGGTATGCTCTAAATAAAATAAAAATAGATGATGTCTACGCGGTCCATGTGATGTCATTAAAATCGTCTTCCCCGTTCCTTCGATTGAAGCACCACTCATCAAATTAGAAAAGATTGACAAGAGCGTTGAGCTCTTGCCCTGCCCTGCGACGGCGATGAAGATGAAAAACTGCATGCTACTTATTGTCAGTGTATGGACGCGTCTGTACCTTAGTAGCTGACACTGATATTTCTTTCTATGTGTATCAGTGTGGGATTAATCAATATGGAAGCCCTAGCGATTTCAGGTTAATTTAAACCAGGTTTTGGAATCATTGGTGGGGAACGTTTCTATGAGCGGATTCAATACTCCTGTTGAGGGGCAAAACAGCAATAGTGCTGTTTATGGGCTTGTCCAGTGCAGGGGAGATTTAAATTCATCCGACTGCGAACAGTGCGCACGGACGACGAAAGCAAAGCTTGTTGAGGTATGTCCAAACAGTACTTCCGGGTTCTATGAGCTAAACGAGTGCTTCTTACGTTACGACAATCATAATTTTTACAACGATTATAATGACAATAGCGAGACTTTCTATATTTTTTGCAACAGCAATAAAAGCTATGTGCCAGAGCTGTTCAGAAATACTACTGTGAAAGTGCTATCAGATACTATCGATAAAGCTGTGCAGAGTGCTGAACTTTTTGCTACAATGAAATTCGACACCGATTTTTCGTATTCGAAGGAAATCTACAGCTTAGCCCAGTGTTGGAGAGATCTGTCCCCAACAAACTGCCGGTCGTGCTTATCTGCCGGTTGGTCAATGATATCCAGTGCCGGTCCGAATTGCATTACGAGATTTATAAATTTTTCAATATTTCCATCATCTCGCCGCCGCCCCTGGCCCAGCCACCGCCAAGAGAGAGTACTCCGGGATACGGTATATGCTTTCACATATTTTATATTGATAAGGGACATTCTGGTTTTGTTCATTTGGTAAAATAAAACATGGCAAATTTACTAAGCCAAAATATTTCATTTTGGTGCACTAAAACGTACTTCTTCCACCATAGTTTACAATGGTGAAGCACATACTGGTTTTGTAAGGTTTTTATGTTGTGATGAAAAAAATTCCATACTGGTTTTGTAAGCCAATTTACTGAGGCTTTATCTGCAAATTTGTAGGAGGGAAAGGATCTAAGGTGCTTCGGATAACTGTAGGCGTAGTAGCCGCTACGGCTGGATTAATTGCATCCATAGGCCTTTGCAACTGGATTTGACGGAAACGGATTCCTATAGCCAGAGGTCCCGAAATTGCTAAGTCATTCAGTGTGTGCCTTATTAGCAGGTATCTTATGAACTCATCACCTATTGATTTACCTCAAGATAAATAGACGCCATGTAATTGTTTTCGCAGGTGAGGAAAGAGAAATTAGCTTATCGCTTCCTATAGTGAGTCCAGAACTCATTTTTAAGTACCATATTCTGAGAGAGGCTACTTCCAATTTTAAAGCAGAGAACAAACTTGGCGAGGGAGGTTTTGGGTCCGTCTTTAAAGTGAGTGTTAAATCATTGCTCTCAATTGAATTAAGGATTTATATCCAGCAACAGCTCAAGCCATAATAAATAATATAAATAATTTAAAGCTAATTTAAAGTGAGCGTTAAATCATTGCTTTCAATTGAATTAGAGAGTTGTAGCCAGCAACACCTCCATGTCATTATGGAGAATATAAATAATTTAAAGCTGATTGATTTACAAGGGATTCTACCTGATGGCAGAGAGGTTGCAGTTAAACGGCTGAAAATAGGTTAAAGGAAAGGAGACGCTGAATTTTTGAATGAAGCAAATCTCATCAGTCGTGTTCAACATGAAATTGCTTGGTTGCTGCGTTGAAAGCTCAGAAAGGCTACTAGTTTACGAATACCTTCAGAACAGTACTCTCGACAAGATTATATTCGGTTGCTTATCGCTCGTTAACTGCTTAATGGCTGCATGGATTTTGGATTTGTTCTAGTCTGTATATGTAACTTGCTAATGTTTTTACTTCCCTATATGCATTAATTGCAGATACAACAAAAGTTCATTCACTTAAATGGAGAGATAGGTATGAAATCATAGTTGGAACTGCGCGTGGGCTAGCCTATCTTCACGAGGAGTCTGAAATTCGGATCATCCACAGAGATATTAAAGCAAGCAATATTTTACTCGATAATAAATACAGACCCAAAATAACAGACTTTGGCTTAGCTAAACTCTCTGCAGAAGATCAGAGTCACGTTAGCACTAGAGTTGCAGGAACTTTGTAAGAATTGTCTCTCCAGTTCAATGTTTTGATGTCCCCAGTTGATTTAATAAATTATAGGATATGAACCATCTACAACTCATATATCTGAAAGGATCATATCATTTTAAGAGGCTTAAGATTTGGATATTTCATTGTAAATCACATCATGCAGAGGCTACATGGCGCCTGAGTACGCCTTACGCGGGCAACTGACAGAGAAAGCCGATGCATTCAGCTTTGGAGTTCTTCTACTTGATATTGTTAACGGAAGAAAGAATCAGAATTTGGTCGAAGGCACGGAGTTTCTCATCGAAGGATTATGGTTCATATGGATTTCATCTTTCAAGTGGAAATTTTCTAAAATATCCATATATAACATTGTGATGCCTTGCTAACAAATGTTTTACGTTTTTTGTTGTATTGGGCAACCAGACATGGAGACTGTATAAAGCAGAAAGAGCTTTAGAAATTATGGATTCCACATTGGAGGGAAGTTATTCGTGGGAGGAAGGGATTAGAGTGATTAAAATTGGTCTGCTGTGCACGCAAGCAGCTTCATTGTTGCGGCCTTCAATGTCTCAGGTGGTGTCGATGCTGACAAGTGAGCGAGAAAATCTTCCATCGCCCAGAAAACCTGCTTTTGTAGATCTGAATGATGTGGGAACACGTAGATTTATTGACCCTGACAACACATCAAGCAGTGCAGCAGCTTCTTCCACGACACCTTCTGATATCCATTCTGCAGCTGCTGATCCTTCATCGGACATTGTGGAGCCGAGATGAAAATCAGGCAACGCCTCTGAGCATTACTTTATCTCCGTTGTTACACTATTCACGCCATATTGTGTCACTAGTTGTTACACAATTAGGAGCGAAAAACCGTGTTTTTAAACACTTTCGTGCACACAATCTTCACCCACTAGGAAAAAGGGGGATTATGCAGTGATACTAAAGCAGTCTGGGAGGCGATCAGCGATAAAGCATTGTGCAACGAGTAAATTTTCGGATTGTACAACGACCATGTGTTGTTGCTTATATATATATATATATATCTGCTATTGTGTACAAAAATGAAGGAATCTCGATGATGCACATTGGCAGTTTCCCCCTCTAGCCTACAAGGGGTTAGCTTTGTTTACTTTTGGGACGACTCGTAGTCGTTCAAGATATGAATCCAGCACAACTACGTGAATTGACTCAGTAATAGTTTGATGAATATTAAATTGCAACAAAACAGTCAATGGGGATTTACATAAGGCATGGTTCAAGGTTGAGGTTAAACTGTAATAGGTCACTAAGGCTCTTTATTTGTACACTTAAAGATAAAGTAGGTTGTATAAAAAAATCAAATGATTTAAAAGATACATTTTATTAAGGCGTTGTCTAAAGACCTATTATAAAAAAACGTTTTTTAATGACATAATGTTTTTGAAAACAATTCATTACATACAATTAGGATAGAATGTCATTAATTTAAACTCATCATAAATTTACAAAAAAATATATATAATTAAAACATATCATAAAAGATGGTATCCTAAATTTACACAAAAAAAAATTGTAATTAAAACCATCCTAAAAGAATTATTTATTTAAAACTCATCATGCATTTATATTTAAAACACCATTATAAAAGAATTGTTTATTTAAAAAGCATCATGCATTTATATTTAAAACATATCATAAATTTAAAAGTATATTAAATTTAAAAACATATTTAAAACCCATCATAAAAGAACGGTATATTTAAAACGCATATAAACAACATGCATCATTTATAAACACAACATATAAACTCAGCATATACATAATATAAAACAACATCATGTCTATAAAATAAGTGTATGTCAATTTAAACTCACTCAACATACAAAGTTTATGGTTTTACCCAAATAACTCTAACCGTAATAAATTTAACTTGGTTTTGCAAGTAAATATGAAAATATTTGTCTGGTTTCGAATGACACCTTTGGTGGTTTCCCTCATGCTGCCATGGGTTTTTAATGGTGTCTTCTCTCAAATTTGTGGCTTCCAAAAGTGACTTAACCTTTTCATATTGAAGGTAATGAGTAGCTTCCAACAGTTTTTCTCGCACAATAAGTTTAACCTGCAAAAAACAAACCATAATAAGTTTAATCTGCAAAAAACAACCTCATACTTCTGTTGATTAAAACCTTAGAAGCTTTCAACAGTTTCTCTCGCACAATAAGAAAAGTTTAACCTGCCAAAAACAAATCTCAGACTTATGTTGATTAAAACCTTAGAGAAACAAACCTCGGACATAAAACCCTAGAGAAACAAACCTCCCGACTTCTATTGATAAAAACCCTAAAGAGTATTGTTACTGTCCTAAAACCTAGATATTGTGTAGAGAAAAAGCATACCCAAACATTTTCAGTTTCATCTGGGAGAGGGCTTTCATGAAACGTCTACGAGTATATGAAACTTGCTTAACGGAAGCCTTTAAAAATGCTAGAAAGTTATGAACATGAGATCTCATTCTTGTTTGTGGGACAAGGGACCCCCTCCGCCGAAGGATTTGATTGGTAAAGTCTACGAAGGTATACATACCCTACCCCCTTTAGATTTGAACATGTGACCTCTTAGGAGGAAACACATGTTCTTAACCATTAGGCCCACCCAGGTTGTATATGTGTGGGGTGTTGATGGCTTCTATCATGATAACTTTAGTTTTACACATAGTTTAAAATAAAGATAGATTCACTAGGTTGGAGTGTATTGGTTATGGGACATTGGGTAAAGATTATTTTAAAGTAAACAAAAAGAAAAATTAATGTGGAAATAGATATTATTAAATTCATTATTAAGTGGAGATGGTAAACTTAGTCTTAATTCAAGAAGTCAATTAAATGTATAACAGGGAAACCTATACAACAAGGAGAATAGGAGAACTTTACATAAAGAAGATAAGGAGGGATGATTTTAGGGGCTAAATTTAGTTCATGGCATAATTTTCCATGGGTTTTCCCAAAAACATATTCGCTATTCTTAAAAAAATTCGCCCAAATTCTATAGGATAAAATTATTTTATCTTAAAAATAGCCAATATTTTATACAAACTATATAAAATCCTAAAAAATTTGTTTTTTACAAAAAAAATGCCAAACATTTTATAGCTGGCATATGAAGAATTGTAAATTTCTCCAAGGTTTCTACATTTTAAAATAAATTTACATCCTTAAAATCATCCGTGAGATTCTCAATTAGTAAAGTTTATATAGATTAAATTGTTTTTTAGACATTTAGATAGCCAATTATGGTTAATTTTTTTATTGGTTTTTTAATGAAAAATAATTTAACCATTTAAATTCTATTTTTTTTAGCAAAGGTATCTCATTAACATGCTACAATGAGAGAGTAGAGATTTGAATGCAAGTTACCTACATATTATGCACAATGTCAAAGGTGTTCTTTAACATTTGTAGCAGCTAAAAGGCCTTGGCACTAAGAGAGTGGAGGTTTGAATGGAGTTGTCAGTTGTTATGAACATAAATATACATCTAATTTATATATTAATAACATAATAATTAATAAATAAATAATAATTATTAATAATGAAAGGACATGACTATTGGTTAAGAGCACCCGTGAGTGGATATATAAATGAGTCATCATTCTCATTTGTAATCATCTTACTATTCAGTCTTATACATTACATATATATTTGTCCATATGGATTTGATTATTATATTCGAGATATTTTGGAGGAACTTTGTTCGTCTCATTTGATATCAAAGCTAAGTTCTGATTCAGCGTTTGGCCACACTTAATTTAATCAGAATTCTCTGATCCGATATTGGTGATCACAATCAACCTTTGGCCATTTAAAGCTTGAAAATTCACTTGGAGAATATTATTACCATTGAAAAAAAATAAAGTGAAAGCCATACTGTATATTAAAAACTTGTCGCCATTTAAAAGTCAAGAATTCCGATGCAAAAGAGAAGAATTACTCCGTTGCAATAAAATTTTGAAAGAAATATTAAAACCAGAAATAAGAAAAGTATGACTACTACAGGAGTTCAAGAAATAATAAAAACAGAGTTAGTCGTGTGGCCATTATTTCATTGGTAAATAGAATTGTGAAGGAAATCGCCGCACAGGAAAAATAAAAAATTAATTACGCCGAAAGGCATACACCTATTGACAATGGGCACAATTAATCACCTTTTAATCTAAAATTCTAATCTTATGGCTAATAATTGAAGATGCTGGCATATTCTTAGTCGTACTCTCTAATCAATGGATGAAATTTAATTCTCATAACTTCCTTACATTTCTGAATGATTTCGTTACCTTGTTTACTTTTTCACATTTACTTAATACGATTAAGAAATTACTTCTCTAACCATTGATTGACAGGTTAACTGATTAAGAAAAATTAATATGTATAAAAATCTGCATTGCCACGTTCCTTGAAACTCTGTATAAAAATCTGCATTGCCACACCATTACGTTCTTGCGTGGAGCTTCACCACGGAAGGCACGGCACCCCCACTTGATATCTCGAGTCTCCCGTCGTTTGCCAACAAGTATAAACTCAAGCGTTCCAAGCGTCGAAGAGGGCGATTCATAGCCGATGCTACAACAGCCGATCTGGTTGTCTTCTTGCTGGTGGTTGCTGCCGTGTTTATCAAAAGAGGAAAATACAGAGAAAAGATAAAAGGATGGGAGCAGGAATTCTGGCCCCATAGATTCACTTACAAGGAGCTCAACGTCGCCACGAGTGGATTCAGGGACAAAAATGTTTTGAACAAGGGGGGCTTCCGCAAAAAATATATTACATGGAAACCTTAATTAGGGTTTGTAAATGGAATTAGCTTTTCGACGTTTATCAGCCACAATCATGTGGCTGTGCTAGTATTATCAATCTGTTGTCATTCTATACAATTTGGTGTATCATACATATCCTCGATTGGTCTGTACAGGGTGCTCAATCTACCACCGTACAATTTAATAAAATTGAATGGCTAATTAAACCGTACATTTCTGTTGAACCACCAATTATAAAAATTGATGCCATATCGTACACTATTGACAACCAATTAATCCGTACCATTCGCTATTGCAATTCTGTACATTTAATTTGTCGTACCATCCAAAGATAGAAGTATATCAAGGTTCGTGGCTATTCTCTCAATCTCTATTATAATAATTAAAGGGGGATCATTAAAAATTCAAGGAAATATAACATACAAGAGGTCAATTCTATATTTCTTTAAAATGATTTTTCATATTAATTAGTTGGATGAGTATATTAAAAGGGGAGAATTATAAGGAGTGTGATTTTTTGAATCTGTCCTTCAAAAGTTTGATAAGTTATTCATGAAATAACTTAGACTATCTTAAAGAAATATAATTAAAGATATTGATATAGTACATCAAATTAAGAGAAGGGTGTTTAAGTTTGGATTATTAAATCAGCAAGTGACAAAAATTAGTAAATGACAAGAGAAAAAGTAAAAATCATCTATGTTAAAGAAAAGTAAATTGAAGATAAAGTAAAAAGTATTCAAAGTTAGAGTTTATTATTACTAATTGGATCCAGAGTTATTAAAAAGGTGATTAAAAAAAAAATCATAAAGTAAAAAAATATTATTATTTGGTAAAGTAAAAAGGATATTAATAAAGTAAAAATAAAATATATTATTTTTTCAAGGTTCATTTAAAAAGGATATTTTTAAGCTTAAGTGAAAAAAAAAAAATCCAAATTTAATTTAAGTTATAAAAAGGATAATTCATAAATGGGAGGAAGATTCCCTCATACTTATAAAAAATATGTGGATTCATTAGAAGTTAATGGGATTATTTAAGGAAAAAATATCAGCGTCGCTATTTGACGGAACACTAGAAAAAATCACATTAATGTTGACGTGGCGAACCAATTCATGGTTTTAAATCCAAATATAATTGAAAATGACATGTGTCTTTCCGATGAGAAATATGAAATTAAGAACCTACAACTATCTGTTGGTGATTACAAATTCATAGGTCAATTCAATGTGGTATCAATGTATCGAGACAATGTTGATATAATTCGAGGGTCAACTTGGGTAGATACATTGGGTACTTTCATTTTCAATAGAAATATAATTTTTTTGACATTTTCTTATAAAAAGAAGAAAAACACATTACATGACATTACAATGAAGTCGATTTCAAAAGCTCCATCATCAGAAAACCTGAAGGACATATCAGAGATGATCCTTCAAGATAACCAGAAGTCAATACAAAGTTGCAAGATCGACAAAAAGAATGTGACAAGATCATTATTGCAAGAGACAAAGATATTTCCCGCCTAAGAAATCATAATCAGAAACTACTTGCAAAAATCATGAATTCTAAGGAGAAGAAGCAGTGTTTTCAAAAGTTGGAACAAGAAAATCAAGGTCTCAAAGAGAAATTAACCAAAGAAAAGGAAGAAAGCTCATGCCTAAGGAACCTTAATCAAAATTTACTAGAACAAATTAAAATCTTAAAGGATGAAAGAAAGGAGAATCTAGAATCAGAAAATAAAGATGACAAGTCAGAAGATAAAAAAAGAACTTTTGTGATTAAAACAACATAATCAGGATTTACTAGCACAAATTAAAAGACTTAAGCATGATAAGAAGTCTTTACAAGAAGATCTAGATCACAAAACATCAATAATCGATAAAGAGACAATGACTGAACCTATGGAGCTAGAGAAATATTTAGATTCTAAAAATCTCAAATCTGGATAAAGGAATTAATACAGATCTAGTCAACCTACGAACAAAGTTCCTCACACACAAATAATCCAAAATATTTGGAATATAGTAATCAAATCCATATGGACAAATATATATGCAATGTATAAGAATGGATAGTACAATGATTACAAATGAGAATGAGGCCTTGTTTATATACCCACGTAGGGGTTCCCTTAACCAATAGTCATGTCCTTTGAGACATGTCCTTTCATTAATAATAATAATAATTATTTATTAATTATTTATTATGTTATTAATATATATTTTATATGTATATTTTGTTCATAACACTAACATAATGAGAGGTAAATGTTTTAGTGATACTTCATTGTTGAAGGGCATAATTTTAAACAAAACGTTATGTGACCGAAAATCCAAAAACCCAAAATATAAAAAAATTAAGAAATAAGATGAGAAGAAAATTTCAAAACTAGTCCCAACCATATATTTACCTAAGATCTCAAAATTCACCAATATTTTTTTTTTTTGTAAGTAAGAAAATTGTATTATGTTAAGTGCCTGCAATGGCTAAAACAGGGTTCCAAAATTACACAAAAAATATTCAGCTTGAGTTGCTGGACTGCCCCAACAGAGGGGAAACCAGTCCAGTCATC
>SNQJ01S0099815.1:21435-37404 GCA_010110895.2 Picea sitchensis
AACCATCTGATTTTAAATCTCTATGCATTGGTAGAACTAGAACCTCTGAACTATTGACAAACCTTGCCCATTTTTTGCATAAAATCAAGAGATGGATACAAAAGAAACCCAATCAAAACAACATTGATTCTAACAAACATAACTTTACATGAGGATACTATCACCACCAAAATCAATGACACTGAAAGAGGTGGGAAAAGGAAAATAACTCTAAGAGTTCCAAACAGAACTTTGGAACTTCCCTGAAACAATCACTTGATCCATATTGTTCTCTAGTGAATAATGATAAAATATACATATGGAAATATAGATCCATGAATTGAGGGGTATTGATGATGTCACAAAATCTCTAGCTACATCCCAGAATGACCTTGAAATTTGTACTTTTGATGTGCTAGTAAATTAAGCAGTAATAATGCCACTATAAGTTATTGTGTTATGCCACATGTATTAACCTTGGTAACTACATTGAGTACAGTACCAAAATTTTCCTTTATAAACTATGTAATACAATGAAGCTGCATGTGTAAAGGTCACTAAGTGTCAAGATCATCAAGTTATAAGCTCCAAGGAATGCATTGCCATTGAGTCTTCGGTCATTGGGTTAGGGTTTTCTATGTCGTTGGCTCTTATATGTATATTGTATTGTAAACAATGTATGGTATGAAATAATATAGAATATGTTGCTTTTCCCGGTTTGGGTTTCTAGGGGAAAAATCTCTGTGTAATGTGTGTATTTTCCATTGTATCTTTTATGTTCTTTTATTGAAAATTTGGTTAAAATCTACACTTATAAGTCCTAGATGAGAAATATACAAACTGGTGGACTATTTGTTTTCCTTCTTGTTCTTACTTATTTTAATTTAACAAAAAAAATGGATTTGAGATTAATGGAGATTCTAATTAGACTAATTAATTTTCATCATCCAATGAGGTCAAAAGGATCCAAGCCACCCAAATCATTCCACATTTTCTCTTTCCCAAAGGAGAAACCAAGCAAAGAGACTAGTAATAAAGAGATTAGCTTTTGGATAATTAGTATATCAATGTCATATATACTAGAGAGAGAGAGAGATAGAGAGAGAGAGAGAGAGCCATATATACTAGGTATATATTGTTATCATTTCTTAGAATTTCAAATTATTAAATATGAACTCGCGTGGTGTAATATTGCTTAATTAGTGAACCTCGGATGCATTCTTGCGAGCAATCATAACAAGTACATGATCCATTCATCTATTATTCCAATCACATGTAGTGTCGTCGAATTCATCAATCATGTGAAGGAACAACATGTCGATGGCCACCGAATGGAAAAACAAATATGACCATGTATAGGTTGATAAGTTATTTTATCCTACAATTTGTGGGTCCAAGTAAGATTAGTAAATAGAACTCTCGGACTAGTCATGGAGAATCCATACACACATGGATCGAGGCCTCCAAATATGAAAACATGTATTTCTATGGAATTCGATAAATGGATTGCCACTTCTAGGTTTGAACATACTTCTATAGATGAAATGTTTGATTCACAGATATTGTCAAAATGGTGTCTTACTTTCAAATACATTTGCTAGGATAATGTGCACACCTGTAATTAATAATAGATGATAGTTAGATACAAAAGTTCTACATATGTATGCATGCTTCAATACAAAAATGCTTAAAATATCTGTATCTTTGTAACAAAGTATATATTCGAGAACAAACTTGTTTGCAACATTGTCTATACATATAAGCAATGGAATCAATCTATAAGACAAACACAAATTCAAAAATCCTTCTAGAAGTGTTTAACAAGCACATTATAGTCTTTAAAACAAATTTCCTTTTCAAAACTAAATAATAAAAATTAACTAAATAGTAAAAATTTCCCATTACAATCTAGCATCACTAAAAAAAACACTTCCTTTTTTTCTTCCACAATGTATCCATCCCATTTCCCTTGAAGTTTCCCTTCTCTTTATTTCAAGGGTATAATCTATTTATTATTCACTATTTACAACTACATATATTTTCCAAAAAGAAAATTGTTCATTATATTAGAAATATAATTGGATTTACAACTTCTTATCATCTTAACATATGCCTTTACAAAATAATCTCCAACCAACCAACTATCATACCGACCTAGAAAATTACCAAAAGTTCTAGTCTTACCCACCATACTAATGGGAAGACTCTTAACACATGGAAAAGCTACTCAAGCATACACTAGAAAACTCTAAAGCTCCTCGTAGGCCCTCTTTGTTGTTCTCTTCCCACTGTGTGTATAGTAAATAGTACCCCTGATCCTTGAAAACCTTTTTCCATAAATCATCGGCCTCCATATTGAATTTTTTGTAAGCCCTCTTTGTTGTTCTCTTCCCACTGTGTGTATAGTAAATAGTACCCCTGATCCTTGAAAACCTTTTTCCATAAATCATCGGCCTCCATATTGAATTTTTTGTAAGCATCGATAAAGATGATCACTTCAAAGTGAGTGCTCATTTTTGTAAGCATCGATAAAGATGATCACTTCAAAGTGAGTGCTCAACTATATATATAATCACTGTGAAGAATAAAATAAAGTCCATCATTTTGAACATATAAATCACACAAAAATCAAAATATACTTTAAGGATCAATATTTACTCAATGAAATAATATTATTCTTTATAAATTTACCCATCTATATTTTCAATATATATATATATATATATATATATATATATATATATATATATATAAAATAATTGTGAAGAATAAATAAAGTGCAATCATTTCTTGAACATATGTCCACAATCAAAAATCAAAATGTATTTAAGGACCAACATTTTCAATAATATGTAATATTATTCTTTATAAAAATGAAATTTACCTAATTATATTTTCACATTTTAGATAATTTTAAGGACCAACTTTTACATAGTTAAATAATATTATTCTTATATAAAAAAAATATTATTCTTTATAAAAATGAAATTTACTCAATTATATTTTCACATTTTAGATATTTTAAGGACCAACTTTTACACAGCTAAATAATATTATTTGATTATAAAATGAATTAATTTGAATTATATTTTTTACATTTTACCTCCAAAATTAGTAATATTAAAACGTCTAAGCAATAAACCCGTATCTACTAAAAATTTGGGGAAAATAGCAAAAGTTCATGCCTAAATTGAAGCTATCATAAAAAATCTTAAAAATTTGTGTGTGGGCAAAACTACAATCGACAAAAGGAAAAAAAGTTTAGAATCGAATAGGGTACCTACATATATAAATTGATTTTTAACCGTACTAAGAAGTTACAATGATCAATGCTATAAAAAGTTGTAAGGTTTCTTAATTAAAACAAGAGAAAGTGTTGTAAGACAACGTAGAAGTCCTCATTCTTTGGTGAATTTGAAATTCATAATAAAATAATAATGATTTAAAAACTAAATAAGATTAAATTATATAAATTGTAAACTAAATAAAAAAAGGTAAATTTTTAATGTTTTTTATATTATTAACTAGACGGAAAATTGATAAAAATAATGATTTAAAACTAAAATAAAAACCAAATTATATAATCAGAAACTAAATAAAAAGGATAAAACATTTTAATATTTTTTATATTATTAGCCAGGATTTAATAATTGAAAAACATAAAACATTTCAATGTTTCTTATATATAAAATTGATTTTAAATGTTTAAAAATCATGAAATATAAATTTAAATACACTATAGTGAGAAATAAAATATATACATCTAGGTGCCTAGGATCAGATTTCAACCAACTAGATCCCTCGATGGCACTACTGAACCAACTCTCTTATTCGTCTGGCATCAATCCAATACCACACTTGAGCTTAAACCGTGCAGCCAAAATAATGAGTCCGCTTATGCCAGAATAATTGAGGCGACAAGAAGGTTAATGCTCCTACATCCATAGCATTCGTTTCAGTTTTTTGTTCCCACTGATACATCAAATGTGTCCATGCATCATCAATTTATATGACATGGAAATCTTTAATTTGTGCTTCTGATATGACGATTATTAATAAAAACAAGTTTATTTGAAATATGTTTCTAATATTAGGCCTTGGTCGAAGCATGATATACCAATTTACCATAGTCCCTTATGTTAATGAGATACATAATCGAACGAAATAGCCATGGACTCTTCCAAGTCTGAGTTTGACTGGTCCGACTAAGAACTTTGAGGCGTCGTTACCATCTGCGAATTCGGATTTGGATTTGATATGAGATGGAGAAAAATTATTGAAAAATTCCAAATTGAAAAAATGTTGTAGTATAAATCTGACTAAATACGAAATAGCCAGGACTCTTCCAACTCTGAGTTGACTGGTCTGACTTATAACTTTGAGGCATTATTAACATATATGAATTCGTATTTGTATCCGGTATGATTGGGAAAAAATTGCATTGGAAAAATCTATTTTGAGAAAAAAAACACTGGAGCATCTTGGAGCATCTCACTAATACGAAATAACATGCAAATTATTCAAAATTTTAGAACATAAAAAATACATAATCTAGATAATCAAACTTAAATAACGCCCATTCTTCATTGCAGACCAAATTGTGGGTCGGCTTTCCAAGAATCCAAATTTGGGCAGAAATTCCACCGAATCAAATCTGAACTCGGGAATAAATTCAGCCAAATTGAATTCGTGCCCAATCTGTACAGCCCTGATTTGGCCGCATTATGCTACCATGCTTTGAGGAAACTGAAACAAGTCATCTCCTATCCTTTAAGTCTGACTCGGACCCGAGCCATACTCACAAGTATGAGTTTGCAAATCAAACAAATCATATTTCCTTGACAAGAGTCACTCCATCGTCTATCTACATAAGATATAGAAGGCAAAAAACACTGGTTTTGCTTATTTTTCTAACCCGACTTCACAGAAGACAACCAAAAAACCCATCAGCTGTCCAGAATCCGTGGCCTTACATAATATATTGTATCAACCAGATAGTTTGAAATTAGTTATTATTAAAATTTTGCAGTATGACCAAATTCTAAACTTTCATCTCTATGAAAAAATATATTTTTTCTCAAATTGCCGTAATTTTTACCATTTTAATATCCAAAACAACCCAAGTATTTTTCATTCTCGGAACGGAGTCTCTGACTTTTCTAACCACCATGCAGAATCTGTAGGATATGAATAAATAAAAGTGCATTTGGTGGCCTTATGGGAACACTTTCTAAATCAAAATCTAGAAAAGAGGACACATTAAATGCAATACCAGAACATAGAGTAACCAGAAGGAATCAAGCTACAGAAAGAGATTCAAATATACCACCAACAAGAAAAGTAGAAGAAAAAAGTTTCAATATAATTTACCTCTCAGATTAAGGCCGCCCCAACATTTTCCATGGGGTCGTGAAGCTCAATGGCACGGGCGATGGTAACCCCGTCATTCACCACCTTCGGCACTCCAAACTCGTCTAACACAACATTCCACCCTGCAAGACCAAAAAACATAGGCAAATTTTTCTTCGCAAATATATTCAAACATAAATAAACCCAAAAGTACCAGCTTTAAGGATATTCAGATAAGCTCAATAAAATAAAATTAATACCTATGGGCCCCAATGTAACGCCCACAACATCCGCCAATTTATCAATGCCCCTCTACACCACTGCACACGAATCCTGATCGAACAATATATCCTTGGCCAACGCCCTCACCAAAACCCTGTTGTTACTTCTCGCTCAATATTTCGCTCTAAATTGATGAGGAGCTATCATCCTTTGACAAAATTCCATCTTTCTGCTCCCCAGACCATCCTACTCGAGTCCAGAAAAAAACCTTCGCATTAAAACCCTCAAAACCATCAAAACTGGAAACAAGTACCACTAAAAGAAAAATCCTACCGGGTTGAGTCATTGGAAATGTAATCATAGCCGCCGCTGCGAAGGTGAAAGCTGAATTGGTCGCCATTTAACCGCGACCCCACCCGGAAACTCCATGCAGAGCTTCCGACCACCATTCATATTTGGGTATTCCCAGGTGTTGCATGGCCGATGCATTATTCGATAGCTGTTCAACTTTCTCCACCAAACTCAACCGCAAAATTAGATCTTCCACGCGCACTGTTACGGGTTTTGAAGCATCACAGAACATGTAAGATCGTGTTGCTAGATTTCTATTATTGCATGCATATGGAGGCTCCTCCACTATCGCTCCTACTACCATCATCACAACAATATTCGCGAAGCACCATAACAACTTCATCCTCCGCGGATGATAAAAGGAAAATCCAATTTGAAACTAGTTAGATTGAATGCAATGGACAATTTGATTTCACATTCACAACATTCCGTAGGCTACCACAACTTTTAACAAGTATTGCTTATTGTATCATTGTGCCAATCGCTTCTCCTCAAGCAATCCCCGCTAAATTCTCTAAATCCATTACCTATAATCGCTTACGGAACAACCTCCATTAATTCCCCCGAATCCCGGATGGAACCACTGCTAGTGACAACACCTAATCCACATGTGATTCGTGGACTGAAATCGAGATCGCGGATTTGTCGGGCTGATTACATGACGGACCCTTTAAAATTTCGCTCTTCCTGTGAAATTTTAAATTTTACCATACATTTATCAAAAAACTAGCAAAAAACAAAAGTAAACATTTTTTTTAAGGGATATTTAAACATTTGTACCTAGCAACCAACATCTTTGTCATGCCAAACCGCAAATTCACTCGTAATTAATTTTATATGATTGAATGATCGAAGCCCTAGTCAACACATCAAACATATCAACAAATCAAATTTAGGAAAATAGAAATATTTTATTATTAAAATATATATATATATATATATATATATATGGTAGAGTTTTGATTTCCTATGTTACACATTTAATATAAAACAAAAATCTAAAGTCAACTATAAACCAATAGAGAGTCAATGAGCAACTCATCGCTATAGTCCCAAGCCTTTGGCGAGGACTATTAGCACAAATCCACATTTAAAAATGTGGCTGATATACCCTGAAAGGCATTATTCATCGCTATAGAATATTATTAATAAATTTTAAATATAATAGTTTTCCGGAGATAACTTCTTGAAGTTTATAAAAAAACATTTTAGATAAAATGTTTCCAGTTGAAGTCACCCAATACACAATTATGATAGAATGTCATTAATTTAAACTCATCATAAATTTACACCAAAAATATATAATTAAAACACATCATAAAAGATGGCATCCTAAATTTACACTAAAAAAAGTGTAATTAAAACCATCTTAAAAAAATTGTTTATTTAAAAAGCATCATACATTTATATTTAAAACACACCATCATAAAATAATTGTTTATTTAAAATGCATCATGCATTTTAAATAAACAATCATAAATTCTGTGCTATTAAATTTAAAACATATTTAAAAACCCATCACAAAAGAACATATTATATTTAAAACACATATAAACAATATGCATCATTTATAAACACAACATATACATAGTATATAACAACACATCCTCTATATAAAATAAGTGTATGTCAATTTAAACTCATGCAACATACAAAGTTTATGGTTTTACCCAAATAACTCTAACCTTAATAAATTTAACTAAGTTTTGCAAGTAAATATGAAAATATTTGTGTGGTTTCGAATGGCACCTTTGGTGGCTTCCCTCGTGCTGCCATGGGTTTCGAATGGCGCCTTCCCTCAAATTTGTGGCTTCCAAAAGTGACTTAACCTTTTTATATTGAAGGTAATGAGTAGCTTCCAACAGTCTTTCTATCAACAGTTTAACCTGTGGGAAAACAAAACCATAATAAGTTTAACATGAAAAACAATCTCATGTTTTTGTTGATTAAAAAACCCAGAAGCTTTCAAATGCTTTTCTCTCAATGAAGAAAAGTTTAACTCCACAAAACAAATCTCAAACTTCTGTTGATTAAAACCTTAGAAAAACAAACCTCGGACTTAAAACCCTAGAGAAACAAACCTCCCACTTCTATTGATAAAACCCTAAAGAGTATTGTTACTGTCCTAAAACCTAAATATTGTGTAGAGAAAAAGCATACCCAAACATTAGTTTCCTCTGGGAGAGGGATTTCATTTTCATTATACAAGATCATTATACTAATCGTAGCAAAGGGCTTTCATTACTATATAGATCATTATACAGTAAAACTAATCGTAAGGTAAAATGAATTGTAAGGTGTGAAGAGTCACGAGTAGATGAAACTAACATTAGATGACATATGGTAAGGGAAGCAGACGGGTACATCCAGCTGACATCTGGTAAGGTAATTGGATTACTTTATCAATTGAAATTCCTGATAATTGAAATTATTCACAATTAATTGAGACTCAACACAAATCATTGATAAATGAAACGTCTACTGGTATATGAAACTTGTTATCCACGCAGCCACAGGAACCCACCTACGCACCCACCCACTAACAAACTTGTTATCCATGCGGCCACAGGAACCCACCTACGCACCCACCCACTAACAATAATTTCACCATTCATTAAAATGCCTAGGACACCGGTTAAAAAATATGGACGCCTCTATAAAAATAATAAAATCACAAGAAACATGTAAATTTAAATGCAAGAAAAAGTGGCACAACTTTAAATGTAACTCTGTAAAATGAGAAAATATTAGATAAAGTAGCATAAATGTAAATTTAATACAGTAAAATGAGAAAAAGTTAATAATGAAGTAATTTTGTACCTTAAGTAAGTTTGTTAATCATTTGAATGTGTCAATTAGATGGTCACACAGTAACTTCTTAATCATATTAAGTAAATGTTAAAATGTAAACATAAGTTAATCCTAAGCCTTTAAAAATGCTAGAAAGTTCATGAACATAAGATCTCATTCATTGATTTGAAATGACGACTAAGAATATGCTAGCATCTTCAATCGATAACCATTATCATTAAATATTATTAAATTTTGTTTAAAACAATTTAGAACATATATTTTATTGATATGAATTTTTATATTTTAAAGATTTATATTTATACACCAAAAATATTATCTTTTATTTAATAAAATATTATTTTTAATTTAAAATTAAATAAACAATATAATTTTTTATTTAATAAATAATATTATTTTAATTTAAAAATTAAATAAATAATATATATATTTTTAAATATTAAATTGATTATTATTTTTTAATTATAATATTTATATTTAATAAAAAATTATTTTATTTATTATATTTATTGAAAATTATTATTATTATTTTAAAAATAATAAAGAAAAAATTTTTTATCTTAAATTTAATTATAATTTTACCAAATTATTAATATTGTATAATCTAATTGTACAAAAATATTTGGAGAATGATAAATCTCTTTATAAATTAAAACAAAATTTTATATTTAAAATTGACCAAAAAAAAAATCAAATAATAACAAATTGTTTAATTTTTCAAAATATAATAATTTAGAATTGACAAAAAAATTACAAATCAAATAATAAAAATGTACTAAAAAATATTTGAGAATGATAAATCTCTTTATAAATTAAAATAATAATTTTATATATTTAAAATTGGGACAAAATAAAAAACAAAATCAAATAAATCAAATAATAACAAATTGTTTATTTTTCAAAATATAATAATTTAGAATTGACAAAAAAACAAGAAATCAAATAATAAAAAAATAATTAAAAAAAATATTTGAGAACGATAAATCTCTTTATAACTAAAAATAACAATTTTGTCAGTCTAAAAAAAAAGTTACAAAATTAAGCAACAAATCATTTACTTTTCAAAATATAATAATTTAGAATTCACAAAAATACAAAATCAAATAATAAAAAAATGTTTAATTTTTTAAAATATAATACTAAACTTTCATTTTATTAACAATGAAAAAAAAATAAAAAATGAATATTAAATAAAATCTTACCTTCATTTAATCATTTTAACTTGGATCAAGTATAATGTTTTTTTCTCTTTGAATTGTGACTACTAAGTGGTCCATGTTATGTCATTAATCACATAAATTAAAAAAAAATCATATCCCTAAGTTGGGAATGTTGTCACATGGATTGTCACTAAGTGTTAGATGTTATGTATTTTATAATTTTTTATGGGTTTTCTGCCTTGTATTTTGTTTCACTTGTTTACAACCTGCGTGTTGTGCTGGGTTGTGTTGTTTTGTTTGCTTCTGAGCATGGATGTTGGAGTAGTACTGCTATGGACTTAGCTTGTTGCCGACTTTGTAAACGAATGAGATAATTTTTTCTTAGAAAAAAAGTGTTAGATGTTATGTTACAATCAATTGATTGTGAAAGTGCAAAGAGAAATAAATGAAATATGCAAATACAATTTTGGCATGTTGTGAGTTTTTTTTTTTCATTCTTGTGTTAAAGCTAAATGAAAATGTTATGGAGATGTGAAGATCCTTAAAACTAAATGCTAGAAAGATGTAAAGATTCCTAAAACTAAATGCTAGAGAGATATGAAGATCCTTAAGGATGGAAATCTGGATATTGCAATGAAGGTCACATCTTCATTTTCATAACCCTCAAAATAGGTAGAATTGAGAAATAAGTTGGATTGATGTGTTCTCATAGAGACCAAAGTATTTTTTAAAGTTCACATTCACATTTGTGAAGATTTATGGTCTTTAACCAAGTCATCTATTAACAAGGCCAACCTCAATCTATAAGTTCGATGTTAACAATAATTTTTAAGTGATGCATAAAGTTCGTATTGTTCATCTTCAATCAATGAAGAAACATGGTTGTTCTTCAACTACTAAAAAAAACATGGTTGTTGGTGTGATACTTTTTAAGTGATGCATAATAATACTTAAAGCTTGTATTGTTCATTTTCAACTAATAAAAAATCATGGTTGTTCTTCAACTACTTTAAAAAACATGGTTGTTGGTGTGATAGACATTACTAAATATAATATATAAATATTATAGCTATTTTAATTAAAACAAAGTTATGTTTGAATCTTTTAGTTTTTTTTAAATAAATAGAATTTTCTATTTTAAAACCTAATTGTAATTTATAAAATTTTATATTCATTAAGTACCATTTATCCCACATATGGGATAAGGATAAGATAAGTGATTTGACTATTTTACTACTCTTCTTAAATAAGGTAATGGATTGAATGTTTATCAATATTTATTAGTTAAATGTGAAGATGAATATAAATTTTCAATTTAATTAAAGAAAAGACAAAAGAAAGTACGGTAATGGATTGGATGTTTTCTTCTACAAATTTGTGTTTATGGATTCGATGATTAAATATTAGATAAAGACATTCTTACTTAAATTTGAAAAACATGAGAAAGGTTTTAATAAAAAAATTAACCAAATCAATAATACACTAAAAAAAAGTTATAGGATGATTTTATATAATATGATCTATGTCTCAAGAATCGAAGGATGACTATATTTAAACAAGCTAGTCAAAACATTAAAGATGAGCTTTCAAAAATATTTAGATAATCAAGACAAATATTTTTCAATTTCAAAAAATTAAAGTTTACATTTTAAATAGTTTGTGAAAATATTCATTTGAAATTTAAAACACACACTTTAGAAATCTTTGTGGGGGTAAAGTGCTTTCAAGAAAATAAAGGATGGATACATCAAGATTCTTACTTGGTTCATTTCTTCTCTAAAATATTCATGGAGAATTTTAGTAAAACATGAATCTAGGCTAGGTTTTTACATTATTACAATGAGAGTTGCAAGTTGTGTACTTAGCGATGCTTAAAATAATGTACACATGACAAATGCGAGATTTATTGGATTGCATTAAATGGGAGTTCTAGTTGTGGAACTTTTCTTATTCTAATTGCTTACCTTCAATCGATCACACATTTTGTATGGTTTTTTCTTTCAGGGTCATGAAAAATACAAGAATCACTCTAATTGAAATAATGTATTAATATTGTGTGTGTGTGTGTGTGATGATGATAAATCTATTTTCATAAATGGTATAAACCTCCACAAAACTACTTTTTTAATTCATTTAGTTGTATATATTGGAACATCTTCTTGTCCAGCAATCACTCTAACTGAAATAGTGTATTAACATTGTGTGTGTGCGTGCGTGCATGAATGTGTGTGTGTGTGTGTGTGTGCTATGAATCCATTTTCATAAATGGTATATACCTCCACAAAACTATTTTTTAAATTCATTTCGTTGTATATACTAGAACCTCTTCTTGTCCAATAATCACTTCAATTGAAATAGTGTATTAATATTGTGTGTGTGTGTGGGCCTGCACACACGCATCTGTGTGTGTGATGTTGAATCCATTTTCATAAATGGTATATACATCCACAATTTTTTTTTTTAATTCATTAATGCACAACCAACAAGTTTTGCTTCATGAGAAAAAATCTAATGAGGTAATGAGTGGTCCTAAGTCCAAACCCTTTAGACATTTAACACATGTATTACAAAGCAAGCATGTAATGAAAGCTAGTCAAGATTAATGGTCTAGATTGAATGCATATTCATCCCATGGCCATCAATGGTCCATGACAAAGAAAACATCCCATATGTCTTTCCTGGATATTCATAGACAAGATCATAGGGGATGTAGCAATGAACATCACCTAATGATCAAATATTGGCAACAATAGGGGACCACCCTCTTGTCTATTGGAATTATCTCAATTAGGGAATGGTTTTGGGTGGTCGTTAGATTAATGTATTGGAGAAAATTGAGCCATTCATCAAGGGTAATCAGATTTAAATTAAAGTGAAACCAACTCGAGGAAATTGATGATACAATGTTCTATCACCTATGTCAACCCATCAAAATGTAAATACCTATGCAAGTCAGATTTGAAAAGAATCCCATTTTTCAATTTCCCTGGATAAGATAATTAGAGAATCGAATCAACATCAAAGAATTTGAGCCTAGAGAAGCTACCTAGAAAATCGAATCAGCATCAAATATTTGAGATTAATGGAGATTCTAATTAGAATAATTAATTTTCATCATCCAATGAGGTCAAAAGGATCCAAACTACCCAAATCATTTCACATTTTCTCTTTCCCAAAGGAGCAACCAAGCAAAGAGACTAGTAATAAAGAGATTAGCTTTTGGATAATCAATATATCAATGTCTACATCACACTCCTTAGTGAGTGGGGCACAAATTCCTTTGACCTTTGAAGCCATCTATTCAAACCCCCCACCCAATACCCAATTCTTAACTCACCTATAAATAAATAAATAAACACACACACACACACACACACACACACACACACACACACACACACACAGTATATATCGTTATCATTTCTTAGAATTTCAAATTATTAAGTATGAATTCACGTGGTATGATATTGCTTAATTAGTGAACCTCGGATGCATTCTTGTGCGCAATCATAACAAGTACATGATCCATTCATTATACACACACACACACACACACACTAGGTATATATTGTTATCATTTCTTAGAATTTCAAATTATTAAATATGAACTCGCGTGGTATAATATTGCTTAATTAGTGAACCTCGGATGTATTCTTGCGTGCAATCATAACAAGTACATGATCCATTCATCTATTATTCCAATCACACGTAGTGTCGTCGAATTCGTCAATCATGTGAAGGCACAACATGTCGATGACCACCAAATGGAAAAACAAATATGACCATGTATAGGCCGATAAGTTATTTTATCCTACAATTTGTGGGTCCAAGTAGGATTAGTAAATAGAACTATCGGACTAGTCATGGAGAATGCATACACACATGGATCGAGGCCTCCAAATATGCAAACAATATTTCTATGGAATTCGATAAATGCATTCACCCTAAATGGGACGAAACCTAACCATGGCACATACCAATTCCATCCATAAAATGGAGTAACAAGAATCATATCCCCCCAAGATGGCTTGGGCATTGACTATACATAAATACAAAGGATTGACATAAACAAGGACAACCATTGACATTGGTAATATTGAACATCAAGGCTTGACCTTCATAGCAATGCTACACACCATAACTATAAAAGAAATGTGAATTGCACCATCGCGCCCATTCAAATGAACAATAATGCATATCTCTCACTTGGAAAAATAGAATAGGCACATCTATATTATTTGTCACTTGCATAAAAGAAAACGGTATCCTCTATCCATAGCCCCAAGTTTCATTCTCTTTTGCAATAGGGGGTGGGAAATGTTGTAGGTACTTCTATGTTTTTTTTAAGGAATACGTCTTATAGACTCCCTTTGGCTAATCTATTGCACTATGAGGGGTGTATCTATTCTTACAAAGTCACCTGTCATTTTCACCTGACCTCATCCTCACCAACTGGGGGTTTTGAACCTGGGTCTCCACATAATACAAGCTCATTCACCTTGTTTATTGTTGCTAGACCATACTCTCGTTGGATTGCCACTTCTAGGTTTGAACATACTTCTATAGATGAAATGTTTGATTCACAAATATTGTCAAAATTATGTCTTACTTTCAAATATATTTGCTAGGATAATGTGCACACATGCAATTAATAATAGATGACAGTTAGATACAAAAGTTCTACATATGTATGCATGCTTCAATACATATATATGCATGCTTCAATATAAAATATTTGTATCTTTATAACAAAGTATACTTTCATATATTCGAGAACAAACTTGTTTGCAACATTGTCAATACATATAAGCAATGGAATCAATCTATAAGACAAATCCCTCCAGAAGTGTTTAACAAGCACATTATAGTCTTTAAAACAAATTTCCTTTTCAAAACTAAATAGTAAAATCTAACTAAATAGTAAAAAATTTGGATTACAATCTACCATCACACAAAAAAAAACACTTCCTTTTTTCTTCCACAATGTATCCACCCCATTTTCCTCTTATCATCTTAACATATCAGATCATAATGATCAGAGAAAAAGCAAGAAAATACTTTAAATGTCTTTACAAAATAATCTCCAACTAACCAACTATCATAACAACAGAGGATTACAACAAATGGAAAAGCTACTCAAGCATAGATTAGAAAACTCTAAAGCTCCTCGTAGGCCCTTTGTTGTTCTCTTCCCAGTGAGAGCCTTCTTAGATCCATGTTGAATTCTCTGTAGGCATGGATAAAGATGATCACTTCAAAGTAAATGCTCAACTATATACCGTGACATGTGGGACTAACATGTGGCTAAAAAACATCTAAGCGGTCAAAATCATCCGTCACCGAGTGTCCTACACCTCATAGACTAAATTGAGTCATTTTGAATATATGAACCACAACCAAAAAAATATCAAAATATACATCATCATTTTAAGGACCAACTTTTACACAATAAAATAATATTATTCTTTATAAAAATAAAATTTACTAAATTATATTTTCACATCTTAAATCATTTTAAGGACCAACTTTTACACAGCTAAATAATATTATTCTTTATAAAAATGAAATTTACTGAATTATATTTTTACATTTTACCTCTAAGAATTATAATATTAAAAAAAAAAACGTTCAAGTAATAAACTCGTATATACTAAAAATTTGGGAAAATAGACAAAGTTCATGCCTAAATTTAGTTATCTTAAAATTTGTGTGGGACAAACTACAATCGACAAAAAGGGAAAAAAGTTTAGAACTGGGGATAGGCAACTTTCATGTATAAAATTAAATAATTTTTTAAACTGTGTACTAAGAAGTTACAATGGACACGAAGGTAAAAAAGTTGTGTTTTAATTAAAGCAAGAGGAAATAATTATCATCGAATATTATTAAAATTTTGTTTAAAAATAATTTAAAAATATATTTTTTTTTATATGAATTTTTTATATTTTAAACATCTATATCTATACAATAAAATATATATAGATTTTTATTTAATAAATAGTATTATTTTTTTATTTAAAATTAAATAATCAATATAATTTTTAATAATCAATATTTTTTTGTATTTAATAAATAATATATATTTTTATTTAAAATT
>SNQJ01S0099817.1:0-18285 GCA_010110895.2 Picea sitchensis
TTTCATAGATGACTATGTAAAACCCCCAGATACTTGAGGAGTACATCTAGGTTCTTGGAAGAGATATCCAACATGATGTACATCTTTCTGATGTCAGTGGTGTACTCCTGTACACTTTACCCCTGCCTCTTCCCGAAGTAGTTACACCGGATCCATTGATCATATACATACCCAATAGGGTAGAAATAAGACTTGATGAGGGTTTTGAAGTCCTTCCACCTAGTTAACAATGGATCATTGTCCAACCTAAGTGTTTTCGTATGGATTTCCCACCAGGTTAAAGCATGGCCATCTACCTTCAATCTAGAAAATGAAATTTTCTATCCTTCATCTATATTGTGAACACTAAAGTAAATTTCTAGATGTTGCAACCCATGATTCAGTTTTAATGCATCGATCTTACCTTGTTATGACTTTATCTCCACTTTTTATTCCATCTTTAATAGGGACTATGAAGGGTTCACGACACTCGAACTCGACTGCTCTTTCTCAGATTCTTTCCATGGCTCCTTTCTTGAGTCTTCCCGATATTTTGATTTACCCTCCAATATGTTCTCTAAGTTAGAGCCTCCATCATCTTTGAATGGTTTGAGCTTTCTTGCTAGAGCCACCATGAAGAGGTTCATATTGTGACTAATTTTGGCAACTTGTGCTTCCAACGGCTCAAATCTCTCTTCTGTCAGATCTCAAGGGTTATTATGAACATACTCTTATAAAATGTCTAGGGTTTATTCTACTTCTCCTTAAGTGAATTCCCTGATCCTGCAACTTCCCACAAATACCCAAAAGAAAAGCATGTTCTAATACCAATATGATATGTAAATTATCATGGATATTCCACTGGAATAGTTCGTCAAAATAGATATGACAAATAAAAAACAAATCTACATTATGAAGGTTAAATTCCCTTATTTTCCAAAAAATTTAGTTATTGATGCCTCAAAATGGCTCTGGAAGATTTCAAATTGTTTTTTGGACCTAAATTTCCAAATTTGTACCAACCGTCGAAATGGCCCTGCAAACCGATTCCTCCAATTTTTCCACCTATAAGTATTGAGATGGATGAAAAATAATATAATGATCCAATCTATATCAACTCTCCTACCCACTTCACCACCTTTTATTTTAACAATATGAGTGCATTTACAAACTGAAATCTAGTTGAGGAATTAGTATTGGCCCTTAAGGGATTCCAGTTGTCCTTAATCAATGAGAAAAAATACTCCAATTTGACCTAATAATAATTTTACTTATAACTATACAAGAAGGTGATAAACCTATAAAAATATCATATGATGTTTTTTTTCTGAATCAACACCAATAAAGTTCCAACCCGAGAGAAGTTTGAGAAGCTCAACAATGAGTGGGTCACACCGACCCATTGTTTCTTGAATCAAAACAATGTATGATTTATCCATATCAATGAGACATCATAGGGATATTTTTTTGGCCCTCCCTCCAAGGCCCCTCACAATGACCGACATGATGATCATGGGGAGCCTAATTTAGGGGCTAGTATGGCTCCGAGCACCCCTAAGATTAGACATTGACAACCTTGCAATACTTCACGAGAGGCTCTTTCTTGAGCAATTTTAAGGGAAGATTTGTGCCAAAAAATTATTAGACCCATGTCCTTAAAATTATCGAACCCCAAGCCCCTGGATAGGGAATTTACTTGAACAAAATCCCTAAGTCTTAGATAATAAAGTTCTTTGTTGGACATACTAGAAATGGAGCCTAAAAAGAGAGAGATCTCATTTTTAGATGATTTTAGGGGAGATATTTCAATATCCTTTTTAAGTTCAACCACGAATAGAAAAACATCACGTTTCCTATGTACAATCATGAAGAATTTAAAACCCTTAGAACCTGGTATACTTGAGGAAAACTTCCACCCTCGACAAGGATTGCCTGGGACAATAGTCTCAAAATTTGAATTTGAAAAACTAGAGGTAATATTCTTACCTTGAGCTTGCATATGCATATCATTATATGAATAGAGTGTTTCCAACCTACTCCATTGCAAGGATGAAAGATATAAGTCTCTCTTGAAGAGGTCCATAGGAGACGGCCCCTCTAATTTTCCCTTTTCCCCATTTTCCACTGAGATTGGGATTTCACCAACACAAAAATCATTTTTTCCAACTGAAACTTTTGATCCCATGACCTATTATTTATTCTCCCCCATCCATATGCATGGAGGATAGGAAATTCTGGGGGGGTCCCACTTGCTTCATTGAACCCATGGGACTCTTCCTTAGCCCACTAATCTTGAGTTTTGAAACCATGATAATTTTTACAAAACTCCAATGAATAGTTAGAAATAATGTGACCCACTTGATGACAACACATGCAACATAAAGGAACATTTACATAATACGAAGGTTGTGAGTATGATTTCTCCCCAAACAAATGATCAATGGATTCAAATAACCCCTTACTAGGATCTAGGTGAACAAGAACTTGATCCATTGTTCTGCAATTACTAGTTTTATAGCTAGAAACCAAAGCTATGAACTTTCATGGGACCTCACTTATTTCCTTTAACCCATCATCTAACCAAAATTCAAGAGGGATATTTGTTAGTTTGATCTAGGTAGGCATACTAGTAACTACACATGGCTTCCTCCTTAGTGTTGAAGAGAGGGTGCCAAGGCTTAGAACTCAATAAGTGGAATTCACAATACCAATGCATTTCCATATGAATTCTCTCATTGACTGAAGACCAAAAAACAAAACCAATCCAACCACAAGAAAGAAGATGAAAGATTGGAACATCGCCAAGAAAATAACCCAATTCACTTCTACCTAGGAATTTAAAGTACCCATTGACATCCTTCTATGATATAACTTTCCCACTATGGCCTGACCCTCTAGGGTAATAATTTGATTGACCCAGAGATCCTCCCCTACCACAATCAAAACTCCACCCCCTCTAGATTTCAAAACTTTCTAGTGCTTATTACTAGAACTATTACTCAATACCATGACTGTGCCACCTTGTATCTCCTCTAACCCTATCTTATTTCCCATGATACCTAAACACTCATCTCCTCTTTGGATATGATTTGGAGTATTCACCACTCTCTGATATGGATAGGCAGAGCCATATAGGGAAGAGACAAAGAGAACCCCTTCTCAAAACTTCGAATGTGTGGGAGATCCCTCCCCCCAATATCCTCCAATCAACTAACTCGACAATGGCTCAGACCACTCTGAAAATTCCTTACATGTACCCTCAGTGACAATATCCAGACATGTTTTAGCCGAAGGGATTCCATCGTAGTTTTCCAATGAAATGGAACTAACAATCACTCAAGATGGATCATGTGTCAGAGAAACTAATGGATATGAGAATATTTTCTCTTTGAATAGATCATCCGTTAAGTATTATAACAACGATAGATATTCATCCAGCATGTCATCCCCATGAGCACAAAATACACTTGAACCCCTCACCTATACTAATATTTGCAAAACCCCAAGAACCCTTGCATGTCCATCATAGATCCTCCATCTTCCAAACAATCAAGACCTTCTCTTCAACATATTTTTATATATACTAATGTATTTATTAATATTTATTAAAAAGGCATAGTAATATTGGTTCCTCAATATTTAAATAAAAAACATAAAATATGATCCCTTAGTTAATGAAGGAAAAATGATCGAAAACCATTTACATCCTTTTAATATTAAAATATTAAAATCTTAAGTAATGTTCTCCATAATTTATCCTTATCCAAATAACAAGGGAAATAGATGATACATGCATATTTCATATCTTGAGCCATTGACAGACACATATAGTGACTTAATGATAGATGCAAATGGTGTTAGTGAGGATTTGGGATCTGAAATAAAGGTGGAGGGGAAGAGGAGCCCACTCCACTAAATGGTATAAATTCCACCTTTCCCAAACACTAGAAATCTTGATTTGATCTACAAATTTATATATTTGACACATGATAGATTCAATTTAATGTAGAAACCTCTCAAGAACGGATAGTGTTCTTAAATATCAAGGTGATTATGTATGTATATATATTGAAATGCCAAGTCTGAAGCTACCAATTTTGGCTATGCATTTTAAAGTGAAAATGTGCTTTGAAATGGAGACAAGAGAACATACATATGATATGAGAGGTGGGCACTCACAATGAAAATGGTTTTGTTTTGTTTTGGTTAAAATCCAACCTAAAATTCCAAATAAATAACTAATCAATTTTAAAACCAATACTCACAATGATCTCAAGATATGTTTTTTCCCCTAAAAAACATACATGACATTTTGTTTTGAATTAATATTTTGGAGAATACTCCTCCTTAACCATAGGCTCATTTTTTTGTTATTAGAAATTCAGTGACAAAGATGTAAGATAAATTCATTCTTTATTGAGATTGATAAAAAACTTTGAATTTTACACCTTGTCTATTGTATGTTTATGCATAACATGATTACAAACGTTCTTACTATAAAACTTATTAAATTTAAATTCTCATACAAACATATCCGATTCATGTATTCATCTTTATTTTTATTTTGAATTCTAACTAAAATAAAATAAACACATCGTTGAATATTTGTGTGCGCGCAATACATGGTAGTAGTTTATGTAGTTGAGATTAAGACGTGTATTGACTTTGTTTGGGTCACGTTTTTTTATGTTTGTCCTTGATTATGCATGATTTTGATTACAACGTTACTATTATCATTTTTTTTTTCAAAAGAAAATTGGCTCAATTATATTAGACATATAATTTTTTTACATCTTTTTTTGCATATATGAGGATCCATTACATAGCATACTATCTATTTCAGATCCATACTAAAAGTAATAATATGATAAAATACTAAAGTTTTCATAGAAGTACTAGTTCAATACTGATGTCTCATGCTAGAGAACATCATACAAAAAACTATTTCTCCCAAAATACATAACATACAAAATATTATATGTCGAAAATGAAAATAGTCCCACACATATAACATTCTAATGTATTCTAATGTGTCTCCTAGGGCCTTCTGCACCATTGGACCAATGATGATAGGATAATATTCCCTCTAGTTCTTCAAATGACTTCTTTGAAAGCGTGTCTGCTTCAGTATTATAGCTTTTGAAGATATGTTGAAAGCTAATAGACTGAAAATTCTTTGAAAGTACTTTGATTCTAGTTTTCCATCCTTCCATTGAACACACCTTTAGACTTCCTTTGTTTAATAGCCAATCTATAACAACTTTGGAATCACCCAACACATGGATGCGATGTAATGACAAGTGATTTTCTATCATGAGAGTAGCCCATGCTCCCATGAGTTCCTCTCTTGTATTGGTTCATCTGCCACCATTAAAGGTCTATCTTATGACTGTAGCATCCATAGATTTTATTACACCACATGCACCACACAAGTTGCCATCTCTTTGAGTTGCACCGTCGAACCATGCTATTGCATAATCCTTTTGATGAATGATCAATATATCTCTTGAAATTCTATCCTTTGGAAGTGAATTGGTTCTGTTTTGTAATGCCATTGTCTTATAAATCACTACCTGAATTAAAGGGTTGGACTCTTCAAAGATTGCTTTGTTGCGTTCATTCCAAATGAACCAAAAAATAAGAGCGGTTGTCTGAGTAGGAACTGTCTTTTCCTCATACCAATTTTTAATGCATTCCGCCAAGATGTCCATTATCTGAGTAGGAACTACCTTTTCCTCACACCAGTTTTTAATGCATTCCACCAGGATGTCCAGGGAACGTTACAATTATCTACTCTTACAATAAGAGTAATGGTTGCGTTAAAATTATAAATGTTAATATAGAATTATTTAAAATTTTGTTTTATCAAGCATATTGAGGAATTTTAATCTATAATTTATAAAGTAGGTATTTTAACTTATGATTTATCAAAGATTATATAAGTGTAATTTGTTTGAGCATAAAGAATTAAGAAAAAGATTTATGTTGTTTCATATTAGATCTTTAAGATTAAGCCAAACGAACTTTACAATCTCATCATACTATATTATAGAATATTTTTATAGAAAGAATTAAATATCTATAAAAAAAAATTAGAATAAAAATATAGAAAGTTGTGATTTTAATGAAACATGTAAAATTTTGTTGAAATTTTAACTTTTAATAAATGGATTTATAAAGAGGTAACTTGTAACATCTATATTTTCAAATCCTAAATTAGCAAGGTATATTGTAAATGTAATGTATGGTCGAGAGCTAAAGTGATGTAATATGTAAATGATGTAAATTTAATATATTGAATAAAATGTATCGCTAGCTGGAGATGGACACAGACGGAAATTCCGGGGCTAAGTTTCCACAAGAGAGGGAAGGGTCCAAGGGGGGGGATATTTTACCCATGTTTACTAAATCCAAGCCATTTATTTCTAAATTATCCTTACTATGAACCTTCCGTTAGTTGTTGAGTGTTCTAGAGCCCAATCATTGAATTCATGTAAGAGGGTGGGTGTGAGAGTCACATCCCATAGTTATTGGGAGCATGGGGGATGAGTACAATCAGCTTGGGAAGGAGTGCAAGTCAAGAAAGCAAGAGAAAGAGGGGAAATTCATATGGTTAGGGGACTATAATTGAAGATTCACGTTTTTGCATGGAGAGTTTCTTTTACATGGAGTTTTCTATCTAGAAAAGACGTTCTGAGTGCCAAATATTGAAGGTAGTTGTTGTGGGTAAGTTTGGAAACTGCTTGGAGCTGAAAACTCATGGATAAAGAGGATGTGTGCTTGGGAGTAAAATTTTGTTTGAATTTCTCCAAGGAAGCACATGTTTTGTTGTTGGGAGAATTGTTGCAGTTGTTGAATTTCTAAGGTCCCAACAAGTAGAATTCTTTCCCAACCTGTGCTAGAATCCCTAGAGGGGAGTGAAAAGGCCCAATGGACTATAAGTAATGAAATGGGATTTCACCCCTTGGGTTGTGCAGGTTAGTGGGAAGAGATTTAGTGGATCGGAATTAGTTGTGAGTTTTGACTGTTGAGAAGGGGACATTAGCCAGCCTTAGGGACAACCTTCCTTTGTGGATTCATAGCCCCAACTTGATGGTGTCTTACTATTGAGAATTGGAACAAAAAGGCTATGGTTGGGAGAAATGGTCATCCTCTATAGCATATTTCACCTTTTATAAGATAAGTGTTGTTATTTGTTGTGCTTATGAATGTATAATGTTGATTTAACTACTATGCAATTTACTCTGAGATATATTTGGTTATTATTGTTTTTTGTGAACATAATTATTCATTTAAATCCATTTTTATATGGTTGAATGTTATTGTATGTTATTTCGTTGTTTCTATGCCCAATTAAGAAATTCTATTTACATTTTTAAGTAGGATAGATAGTTGCATGTGTATGAATTTCATGTTGTGGGTTATTTCCGCATTTAGATTTAGTATAAAAACAAATCTTGGGTCATTTTAGTAGTGGCGTGACCCAGCTAGAGGCTAGGTATTCTAAAAATTGGTATTAGATCTTAAGTTCAACATTGGATCCATAAGGCCCAAGAAATAGTGCAAATTTGGAAAAATTTGTTCTTACAGATTTTGATTTGTAACAAATTTGGGGAAAATGGTGAAAAATCAAAAGTTAAATCCCCAAATTCATGAGAAAATTTGAGATTTGGTTGATTCAGAACTATTTGAGAGGTTTAATGCAGCCAATCCGCAAAGTTGCATAGTTAAATTCGACCTAGAAGGTTGAAATCCGAGTTTTAATGGTCATTGTAGAAGTTGGACAGAGTTGATGAATCAACGATCGAGAATGCGTTCGATTGCGAGATCAATGGCCCATATTCACTTTAATAAATTTAAAAATTCATAAGGTTTCATCCATTTGAAAGGTTGAGTATATGAACAACCGAGATTCATTTTTGACATTTGGGAAGTTGAAGCATATTGACATTCTAGATTAGTTTCGGTCATTTGGGAGTTGGAGTTGATCGATGGTCAAGATCATATTAGCTTGAGGATCGACGACCAAGATTCATTTTCAGTGGTTGGGAAGTTGAAGTAGATCGATGGTATATATTTGTTTCGTTCAATTGGGAGTTGGAGTTGATATATGGTAAATATCATCTTGGATTGAGAATCGATGGCCCAGATTCATCAGGGATTTCAGTCAAAAGTTTTCCAAGTGTTGGAAATTCGCTAAGAGAAATCGTCGTCGGCCGATGGTTAAATCAACTAAATTGGAAAGGAATTTTATTCGAACAAAATAAATCTCCGATGGTTGATGATTGGGTATCGACAGTGTTGGGATAACTTTGATAAGATCAATGACCTAGATCATTTTGGGTGGGAGATTGATGATCCATATTCGTCGGGGAATTTGGCCAAAATTTCTAAGTGTCGAAGTTCACCAAAAAAATTCATCGATGGTCGACGATCAGGGATAAATAGAATTTGGTGATGGTTTAATGCGTACAAAGGGTACACTCAATCGCCGATGGCCAATGATATGGAATCGAAAGAATTTGGTGAAATTTTTCATTTATCTGAGAGAAATATTTCATCATCGACAGTTGGTGATCGAGCATCGATAGATTTAGAAAAGTGTTTTAAGTCTTCGAAGAGAAGTGGTCGATCATCGATGAAGGAAAATATGATGATGATGTCACCATCCACAATTCATTCTAGGTCATCCAAATTGATTCCTTAGGATGACATGTCATTCCATGTTAATGTCTATGTGTCATGCCACATCAACATAATTTCCATGTCAACAAAGAGATGGTCGATGGTTGATGATCATGCATCAGGGATATCTGCGAGCGATTTTGGTTTTCCAAGAGAAATCTTCGATGGTTGATGGTCAATGATCAAGAATCAAGGATATTCACGAGTAGTTTTAGTTTTCCAAGAGAAAATTTCGATGGTCAATGGTTCTTGATCGGGTGTCGGTGAGAGTCACGAGCAGTTATGGGTTTGTAAAAAGAAATGGTTGATGGTCAATGGTCGATGATCAAGCATCAGGGAGACTGATGGGTACATTTAGTTTACAATAAGAAATCTCCAATCATCGATCATCGATGGAGAGTGGATCAATGATCTAAATTTCTTCATATTTGAGATCAGTGACTCAGATTAAAGGACTATTAAAACACTAAAAAACAATCAAATTTCTATGAATGTTTTGGGTTTTTTAAGGTCATTAACTTGTGGGGCGATTTTGAGGCCTTGAACGACGTTTTTAGGCAATAAAAACCCACAATAACAGAGTGTACTAAGGCACATTTTGTCTTTGTAGCTTAAATAAAAGAACTCAGACAAAGCTATCCAATGAGCTATTATGAGCACAAAACAAATATTGTATGATAAAGTCACAACTAAAACAGTTAAGGTAAAATATTGGCACTGAATTACTTCTATAGAGCATAACTTCTTACTCAGAAGTTTGTTTGAGGCACATGAGCAGTCTATAGAAATATTATGATCCATAAAAGACAACCATGGAGTCATATTTGGGATCTGGGTATGCAAAAATGTACAAGAAGAGAAATAAGACACATGTCGTATATAGGGATAATTTGTGAAAACAATGAAAACTTCTCTGGACCATAACTTTTAGCTCAGAGATACGATTTGAGAAAACAATAAGTTGTTGGGAAAGGTCTTGAGGAGGAGAAGATATATATCCATCCAAAATTTTGAAATGGGTGATAAAATTTTCTCAAAAATTAACAAAGTAATTAGGTAGCAATAAGAAAGTGGAAATTGCAACATGTGAGTGTTGTAACTTTTCACTCATAACTCATAATGAGGAATGAGTATAGGAAATGGAGAGTTGTTTCAGAGAATAATGTGTTTAAGGAATCATATTTTCACTTGTATCATTGTGTTCTTCATATATTTATGTGAATAATGACTTGTAATTCAATTAACAAATATTCTTCAATATGCTTAGTTCTAACAAAAATTATTGCATGCACATTCTTGGAGAATTAGAGATACAGGAAAGCATATTTTAATTCGTATATGAGAACAATAGATATTTATGTTGCACAAGGTTCTTACAACCTGTAATAATATATCATAGGTCTGCATGTCATCATGGGTAATGTTGATACTGAGTCTAATGGAAGAAGGGACAAATAGGAGCTTGTATCTATGATAAGTCTGCATGGAGAAGTGCAAATCTATAGGGCTGACAATGAAAGAATTATGAAGGCTTGGGAAGAAATACTGGAAATCTTGAATATGTTGCAAAAGTAGGTCAAACAATATTTAAGAACAAAGAAGTAATCTAGTGCAAGGCAAGTGGAAGCATATAGATCTCATGATAAGATAGATGATCATGGAGGATCTAGACAGACAAGGATTGCTATCATGCACCAACATCATCATTCCCTAGGTCACTCGACAAAAAACACATGTGCATGTTCAAGGTCAACAAGAAACCAAAGTATTTCTCTTGTCAAACATCAGAGAAGGAGACATGGGTCAGATAGCTTGCAAGGGGATCTGAGGAAAATCAAGCATCATCTTTTGATGGAGAGAACAAGAAAGGAGAAGATGCAGAATCATGGTTGATAGGAATGAGGAAATATTTCGAGTTGCATGATTACTCATCAAGTGTAGAAGCCAAAATTGTAGCCTACCACCTTCAAGGAAAGGTATCTATGTGGTGGAATCTATTGAATCAAGTGTTACACATTATTTTCGTCATCCCTATGACTGTTAATGATGTAAAACTATCCTTTATCTTTAGAATGATCAATTGCCTTAATCCCTGAAGAAAAATCAAGATACATTTTCCAGAGAGATGGAATTATACTTTTCCTTTGTCAAAAACCTTATAAAAAGGGATCATCACACCTTGCTTAGTGTTAAGGGTGCGAAAATCTAGGATCATTGCAGGTTGTACCATAGTATCTTGTGACGACGCCACCGTTTTTTTAGTGTTAAGGGTGCGACAATTTTTGTACGAAGGAAAAAGAGGAATTTCACGAAAGTTCTAGAATAGAAGCTTCGAGGGTGAGGTGGCCTCCGATCAGTTTGGATATGAGTCACATCCCTTATCTCTTAGGATCATCCTAACCTCCTCACCCTATCCTTTTTAGCCTATAAAAGGAGAGGAGTTCTCATGCGAAAATTGGGATTGAGTTGGCTAGATTTTGGTGTGAAGCTTGAGTAATTTTTGTAGATTTGGGATTTGCTTTATCAAGATAGATTGTTGGTCTCAGAATATGTGGAGAAATAAGTGTGTGGGAAGAAATGAATTGTTGGAAGGGACCTTACAAAATCAAGGCATCGATTGTATTCTCCTTTTCATATTTCAAATACAACAATATATTTCTTTCCCATAAAATTGGTCTTATTTTATTGTATGACTCCTTGATCACATACATAGGTTTTGTTGAGTATACATTGGTGCTTTCACTTCGTTGGCTTGTGTCTTTTGACAAGTTCAGCATCCCATAAGCCTTGGAATGGAGTTAACATGACACTAGCAAGGACACATGACATTTAAAAGGTATGGAATTTATCTCTTGTTAGTTAGTATGCTTGACGATTGAAACTTAGGGAAAGTTTTATATTCTTTCTTGTTTTGTTCTAGTTTCGGGGTGAATGTAGGGAGATATGTTTATGTCCTCACTTACTGATATGTTCGATAAAAAAAATTGGCGACCATACTGGGGAACTATTTTTTTTCCTAGTAGTCTTTCTTTCTTCCTTTGATTATCTGGGTTCTATTTTCGGAGTCACTCGGAGATCTAGATGAACTCTTTGACTATTTAATTTCACTGAAAAACCTTCTTGTTTTTTTATTTTTTCCATTTTTTCCTTTGATCGTTGCACCCTACTTTGAGAGATAGTGCGATGATATAGAATCAAAGAACTCTACCTTTTGACACAGTGTGACATCGTCACACTGTATTTGTTCTCTAGCCTATGACGATCAAGGATCGTCACGCTGTGTTAGTCTACAATCTGCGACGATTGTGAAAAAAATTGATTTTTGATGGTTTTTCTTGCCCACATCTTAGATATGGTTTTGGGGTGATTTGTTGTGTTTGATTATAGTCTTCTTGACATCTTTGAATCTTCTTTTAGCTATCTTTGAAAAAAAAAATTAATTTCTTACCTTATATTAGATTGGGGGCGACATCTTTGCATTTGAAGTAGTGAAATTGCATGGTTTTTGGCATTTTTGGTGTATAGTCTCTTTGGCTCATTTCTTGAAGATCTTGATATTATTGAGTTTAATAAAATATTGTGACATTATGCATTTGGGAATGATAAATGTTTTCTCCTTCTCGTAATATATCTTTCATCGAAGTGAAATATTTTCATTCTCATTTCTTTGCATTGTTTAGAGTTGGTCAAAACATCATTTCGTCCACTCCATTTTTCCTCTTGAGTAAACAACAGCCTTAAAGTAAAACGCTTATTAAAATTGATTAGACATTTTTATATTTTCTGGTAGAAAACCTACATTATCTTAGGGTGTATGGATTTGGAATAGGTGTGAAAGATAACTTTCCAAAGCTGTAAACAAACATAGTATCTTGTGATAGGGAGAGTTCAAATCCACTTACTACATTTTGTGCTAGGAATCCATTCTAACACAAGTTTCAATCATGAGGTCACATTAGGACTGGCATAGTTACTCACCCTGCTTTGTTGGTCTTAGTGTAGAGATTGCACGTATTATTGGGGGTCACTTGAGAAGAAAATCCTATGGGGACCTTCTCGAGTTGATTTCGGGCTTAGATACCCCGCATTTGCACGTGGATTAGACTGTTGACCGTTTCCCCAGGCATCATTGTCGTAATTGGGAACCTTAGTAGCCTATCTGTAATGCCCCTGGCCTTCATCCCACTGGATGGGAAAACGCTACTGTGCGGAACAACATCATTCTCATACTTAATTAATAACATGCATTTAAGTCATATTAAACACATTTAACTCAGAGTAAGCACAAGATTATTGCTAACATAAATAATCCCTGTCATTAACAATAATTCATATGCACAATAGAATACATGATACATATAAGCATCACAGGTATGCAAAACATAATATTAATCATAAGATGATACTTATCTTTGAAACCGTGGTAATTCCACCAACTACGTGCAGGCCTTCCATGAACCTCCCAGCCTTAGACCATGTTGCTCATCACTCTCAGCAGTAGGTCACCTCTGAGCTGGGACTAAGCTCCACCCAAGGCAAGGAATCCTAGTCTAGGCTGAGGTTACAGGGAAAACTACACAGAATAACTGGAAGGATTCTTCCCATGATACCTTCTTACACCCACTACTAACAGACTCTCATTCCCCACATGCCTATTCTGCCTTGGAGTTTACACCTTCACAAGCATAGTCCATCGGTGCTTCACCTCCCTCTCTGGGCCTCGACAACAGGCCGAATCAGGAATTATCAGAGCTCTGAAGCTGGTGCTGGACTCTCTCTGGGAGAAAACCACTTCCCAGCAGACTCTCTCACCTGGAGGGAGTTGCTCACAGGCCTGACAACCTGCTTCTTCTACCATGGGCCTAAAAACCCGCTTATTTAGCACACCCTTTGAATCAATTCCAACTGGGTGAGGGAAACCACAATAACATCAAGCACTCAGTTGATGCCAGGATGACGACCACAATAGAAAATGGGCATAGTCACACAAATGGCAACGACTAGACGTTGAAACACAGCACGCTTAGGCGATTATCCAGGTGTTGTGTTCTACATAAGACACAAATCGGCTCACATTTTACCGGTTACATGATGTGTGACATGAAATTATGCAGAGGTCGAGGATGGAGGCGAAACGCAGAGACCAGATGGAATTTACGAGAATACACCGGACAATCACAGAGGTCTCATGGTTTCAGTTTTCAGTGTTGTGTGTGATATGTCAAGCTCAGATGCAGAGGTCACACATTTTAGACAATGAACGACATAATGGAGAACGAACCCACTCAGACGCAACCATCCGCGGAAAGAATGGGAAGCGAACCCCCAACACAACTCATTTCCTCGGTTAAATCGCATGCGCCTTGGTCGACACATGTCTCCCATGAAGCTGCATGCATTCCATCAGCATGCGTTCATCCCTAGGAACTTAAGACAAAACATAGATTTCACATGGCTTTTTGGAATAATATTAAAATATTATTCCCAAGGACTTAAGCCCCTAGGGTTAGCCCCACTTTCCAACCTTCCAGCCCTCGATCCCTTACCCACTCTATGGAATATTAGTCCCTCATCACTCATTCATCGTGGTCGGTCTACACGCAACAGTGTTTATATTTTTATTAATGTTCTGCATGATTACATATACAAAAGCAGGCTCTTGGCCTTAACACTTAGGCTCTTTGGACTAATAACACATAAGCCCACCAACTTATATAAACTTGGCTCACTAGCCTATAAAACATAATTACAATTCATAATGCAAGATTTATACTTCATAGACATGCTTTACAACAGGGCTCAGCCTTGGGGACATTACAATCCCCTCCCCTTATTTTTGCACTATCCTCAATGCAACTTTACACTGCATCTACAAGCTTTTCAAAATTTAAAAAAAGATGTGGGTACTCTACCCACATAACATATTCATGCTCCCATGTCGCATCCTCAGGACTGTACCAGGTCCAATGGACCTTTACAAGCCCTATAGCTCGATTCTGGAGCTGTTTTTTTTTCCTGTCCAATATGCGCACATGATGCACTTGTAGGACACCTTCTTGTTCCACCTAAATCACATTCCAATCGATAACATGATTAGCATCTGGTATATATTTCTTAAGCAATGAAACATGAAATACATTATGTATAGTCATGGATGCAGGTAATGTAGACATATATGCAACTGGCAAAATCCTTTCCAAGATTTCAAATGGCCCACAAAATCTAGCTGCTAACTTAGCACAACTTTCCAGCTTGAGGGAACTACTATTATTTTTCACTTTCAGGAAAACATGATCACCCACTTTGAACTCTCTATGGGTTATGTTCTTATCAACTTAAATTTTCTGCCTGTCCTGGGTAGCTTTCAAATTCTGCTTAATTTTTATCATTTGGTCCTCCATCTCCTTGAGCAACTCTAGCCCAACTACTGATCTATCAACTGGATTATCCCAGCTCACTGGAGTATTGCACTTTCTTCCATAAAGTGCTTCAAATGGGCTCATCTTTAACAATGCATGATACCCATTGTTGTAGGTGAATTCTACCAAGTGCAGGTAGTCTTCCCATCTTGATGGTTTGTCCATCACATACATTCTCAGTATGTCTTCTAATACTATGTTCACCCTCTCTGTTTATCCATCAGACTCAGGATGATAAGATGTACTAAAGTTCAAATTCGTTCTGAATCCTTTGAACAATCCTTTCCAGAAATTCGAGGTGAATTTCGAGTCTCTGACAGACACAATCATTTTAGGAATTTTGTGCAATCGTGCCACTTCCTTTATGAAAATATCAACAACATATGTTGCCTTGTGAGTATTTTTTAGTGGAATAAAATGGGCATCTTTTGTAAGCTTGTCCACCACCACCATGATCGAATCATGCAGCTTGGTTGTTCTGGGAAATCCTGTAATAAAATTCATTGTCACCACTTCCCACTTCCTCTCAGGAATGGGTAAAGGTTGCAGAAACCCTGTTGGGTGCCTATGCTCAGCTTTAACTTTCTGGCACTCCATACATCTGGCGATGTATTCAATGATCTCTCTCTTCATACCCAACCAAAAGTAATGTCTCTTGACCGCTGCTACTATTTTCTGATATCCAGGGTGCCCCACATAAGGCACATTATGCATCTCCTGCAAAATCATCTGTTTCAAGAACTGGACATTGGGTACAAAATTTTTGTTCTTGTACAACAGTATTCCATCTGTTTCCAATTTATAAACTTCCATCTTCTGTGGCATCTTACCCTGCTGTAGCTTGGCTACCAATTCTCTGTAGTGCAGATCTACATTTGCAGCCTCCAGAATTCTTCTTTTAATATTAGTCTGATACACGCTAATGGTTGTAGCATGTAATTCATGCACCCTCCTACTTAATGCATCAACCACTTTATTCTCCTTTCCTTTGATATGCTTGATCTCAAAGTCGTACTCACATAGAAATTTCAGCCACCTACTTTGTCTAGTTTTTAAGGTTGGCTGATCAAACAAATATTTCAGACTATTGTGGTCAGTTCTCAATTCAAATATCCTTCCCATGAGGTAATGTCTCCATTTCCTCAGAGCGTGAACGATTGCTGCCAACTCCAAATCATGAGTGGCATAATTATTTCCATGCTCTTTCAATTTCCTGGACTCATAACAGATTATGAATCTGTTCTGACTGAGGACCCCTCCCAGTCCTTCTTTGCATGCATCAGTGCATACTATGAAATCTGCATTTGGATCTGCAATCCTTAGGATTGGAGCACTGGTTAACAGCGGCTTCAATCGCTGGAAAATTTTCTCACACTCTTCAGTCCACTGAAACATTTTCTCCTTCCTTTGCAAGGAAGTGATAGGGTGAGCTATCTTTGAGAACCTTGTGATAAACCTTCTGTAATATCCTACTAGAACCATAAAGGATCTAACTTCCACCACATTCCTTGGCGCTGACCATTCTCTGATGGCCTCAACCTTCTCAAGATCCACGATGATCCCTTCTTCTAAAATAATGTGCCCCAAGTAATGGATATGCCTTTGATAAAACGAGCATTTTCTCAACTTGGCATATAGCTGGTGTTCTCTCAACACTTGCAACACCATCCTCAGGTGTTGTTGATTCTCTTCCTCTGACTTGGAATACACCAAAATGTCATCCAGGAATACTATGACAAACTTGTCTAGATAGTCCTTGAATACACCATTCATCAAGTACATAAAAACAACAGGTGCGTTCGACAACCCAAACGATACCACTGTGAACTCGTAATGACCGTACCTTGTTCTAAAGGCGGTCTTGCTGATGTATTCATCCTTTATTCTTACTTGGTGATATCCGATCTGAGATCTATCTTCAAAAATATTTTCACACCTTTCAATTGATTGAAAAGATCGTCGATCCTCGGCAAAGGATACTTTTTCTTGACAATTACTTTGTTCAATTGTCTGAAATCAATGCACAGCCTCAACGTCCCGTCCTTCTTCTTCACGAATAGGACTAGGGCACCCCAAGGTGACACACTTGGGTGCATGTGCCCCTTCTTTAGAAGCTCTTCAAGCTGTAATTGCAACTCTTTCATCTCTGGCGTACTCATTCTATAAGGATCTTTCGACACTGGAGCTTCTCCAGGCATCAAACTCTATTAGCACTGCATGGTCTCCAATCTTTGAGACTTCATCTCTGGATGCTTCCTCCACATGGGATGCAAACAATTGACAACCTTTTCTGTAGCACTTCTTTAACTACATTGTTGATATTTCTCTAATAGTAACAGCTCTAGGAATTCCTTGGACTATTTTCCGATTCCCCTCCTCATCCAGGCATGTAAATTACTTGTTACGACAGTCCAAGAGGGCATGGTGCTGGTCCAACCAGTCCATCCCAATTAAACAGTCATAAGAGCCTAAAGGAAGAATATTCAATTCAGCCTTCGTGCTCAATCCCTTCATGTCCACCAGACATGACTTAACCAACTCAGTTACTTTCCTCTTGGTTCCTGTAGCCAACTGCACTAACCAAGACTTTTCATGTTTGCTTCTTGATAAATGAAAAATTTCCACCACTCTAGGGTCTATATAACTATGGCTAGCCCTTGAATCAATTAAAATAATAAATGGTTGGTTGTTAATCATACCTTCCACTTCAATCATGCGCGCCTAAAATTCAGCTTGCTTGTTGTCCAGGGCCGCATAGATCCTTGGCATTCTACTACCCATGTCCTCCACTATTTCAGCTTGTTGAACATTATGGAAATCTCTTGCTTTGCCATTTTTATGGGGACAATGTGTACTTGTGTTTCTGTTTATAGACCCTACACTGAATGGGCGTCTGTCTCATCCTTTGTTCCCCCACTTTAGCTATTCTCGGCTCTCTAAACAATGGATGTCCTTGAGGACTATTTCTGAAAAAGGGAGGTTTGTTTCCCTTCTGCCTCTGTTATTTCTTAAACTTCTTTTGGTCAACCCAAGCCTTCTGAAAGGTAGGTTTTTCTCTTTGTTGTTCATCTAAGCATTTTTCTCTTCTTATTGTTTCTTCCATAGTCTTAGGATCATCATACTTAATTTTGTCACCAATGGGAGGTGGCAGTCCACTCAGATACCTCTGAATCTTGACAGCCTCATCTTTGATGAATGGAAC
>SNQJ01S0099817.1:20169-43887 GCA_010110895.2 Picea sitchensis
GAAGTGAAAGCACCAATGTATACTCAACAAAACCTATGTATGTGATCAAGGAGTCATACAATAAAATAAGACCAATTTTATGGGAAAGAAATATATTGTTGTATTTGAAATATGAAAAGGAGAATACAATCGATGCCTTGATTTTGTAAGGTCCCTTCCAACAATTCATTTCTTCCCACACACTTATTTCTCCACATATTCTGAGACCAACAATCTATCTTGATAAAGCAAATCCCAAATCTACAAAAATTACTCAAGCTTCACACCAAAATCTAGCCAACTCAATCCCAATTTTCGCATGAGAACTCCTCTCCTTTTATAGGCTAAAAAGGATAGGGTGAGGAGGTTAGGATGATCCTAAGAGATAAGGGATGTGACTCATATCCAAACTGATCGGAGGCCACCTCACCCTCGAAGCTTCTATTCTAGAACTTTCGTGAAATTCCTCTTTTTCCTTCGTACAAAAATTGTCGCACCCTTAACACTAAAAAAACGGTGGCGTCGTCACAAGATACTATGGTACAACCTGCAATGATCCTAGATTTTCGCACCCTTAACACTAAGCAAGGTGTGATGATCCCTTTTTATAAGGTTTTTGACAAAGGAAAAGTATAATTCCATCTCTCTGGAAAATGTATCTTGATTTTTCTTCAGGGATTAAGGCAATTGATCATTCTAAAGATAAAGGATAGTTTTACATCATTAACAGTCATAGGGATGACGAAAATAATGTGTAACACTTGATTCAATAGATTCCACCACATAGATACCTTTCCTTGAAGGTGGTAGGCTACAATTTTGGCTTCTACACTTGATGAGTAATCATGCAACTCGAAATATTTCCTCATTCCTATCAACCATGATTCTGCATCTTCTCCTTTCTTGTTCTCTCCATCAAAAGATGATGCTTGATTTTCCTCAGATCCCCTTGCAAGCTATCTGACCCATGTCTCCTTCTCTGATGTTTGACAAGAGAAATACTTTGGTTTCTTGTTGACCTTGAACATGCACATGTGTTTTTTGTCGAGTGACCTAGGGAATGATGATGTTGGTGCATGATAGCAATCCTTGTCTGTCTAGATCCTCCATGATCATCTATCTTATCATGAGATCTATATGCTTCCACTTGCCTTGCACTAGATTACTTCTTTGTTCTTAAATATTGTTTGACCTACTTTTGCAACATATTCAAGATTTCCAGTATTTCTTCCCAAGCCTTCATAATTCTTTCATTGTCAGCCCTATAGATTTGCACTTCTCCATGCAGACTTATCATAGATACAAGCTCCTATTTGTCCCTTCTTCCATTAGACTCAGTATCAACATTACCCATGATGACATGCAGACCTATGATATATTATTACAGGTTGTAAGAACCTTGTGCAACATAAATATCTATTGTTCTCATATACGAATTAAAATATGCTTTCCTGTATCTCTAATTCTCCAAGAATGTGCATGCAATAATTTTTGTTAGAACTAAGCATATTGAAGAATATTTGTTAATTGAATTACAAGTCATTATTCACATAAATATATGAAGAACACAATGATACAAGTGAAAATATGATTCCTTAAACACATTATTCTCTGAAACAACTCTCCATTTCCTATACTCATTCCTCATTATGAGTTATGAGTGAAAAGTTACAACACTCACATGTTGCAATTTCCACTTTCTTATTGCTACCTAATTACTTTGTTAATTTTTGAGAAAATTTTATCACCCATTTCAAAATTTTGGATGGATATATATCTTCTCCTCCTCAAGACCTTTCCCAACAACTTATTGTTTTCTCAAATCGTATCTCTGAGCTAAAAGTTATGGTCCAGAGAAGTTTTCATTGTTTTCACAAATTATCCCTATATACGACATGTGTCTTATTTCTCTTCTTGTACATTTTTGCATACCCAGATCCCAAATATGACTCCATGGTTGTCTTTTATGGATCATAATATTTCTATAGACTGCTCATGTGCCTCAAACAAACTTCTGAGTAAGAAGTTATGCTCTATAGAAGTAATTCAGTGCCAATATTTTACCTTAACTGTTTTAGTTGTGACTTTATCATACAATATTTGTTTTGTGCTCATAATAGCTCATTGGATAGCTTTGTCTGAGTTCTTTTATTTAAGCTACAAAGACAAAATGTGCCTTAGTACACTCTGTTATTGTGGGTTTTTATTGCCTAAAAACGTCGTTCAAGGCCTCAAAATCGCCCCACAAGTTAATGACCTTAAAAAACCCAAAACATTCATAGAAATTTGATTGTTTTTTAGTGTTTTAATAGTCCTTTAATCTGAGTCACTGATCTCAAATATGAAGAAATTTAGATCATTGATCCACTCTCCATCGATGATCGATGATTGGAGATTTCTTATTGTAAACTAAATGTACCCATCAGTCTCCCTGATGCTTGATCATCGACCATTGACCATCAACCATTTCTTTTTACAAACCCATAACTGCTCGTGACTCTCACCGACACCCGATCAAGAACCATTGACCATCGAAATTTTCTCTTGGAAAACTAAAACTACTCGTGAATATCCTTGATTCTTGATCATTGACCATCAACCATCGAAGATTTCTCTTGGAAAACCAAAATCGCTCGCAGATATCCCTGATGCATGATCATCAACCATCGACCATCTCTTTGTTGACATGGAAATTATGTTGATGTGGCATGACACATAGACATTAACATGGAATGACATGTCATCCTAAGGAATCAATTTGGATGACCTAGAATGAATTGTGGATGGTGACATCATCATCATATTTTCCTTCATCGATGATCGACCACTTCTCTTCGAAGACTTAAAACACTTTTCTAAATCTATCGATGCTCGATCACCAACTGTCGATGATGAAATATTTCTCTCAGATAAATGAAAAATTTCACCAAATTCTTTCGATTCCATATCATTGGCCATCGGCGATTGAGTGTACCCTTTGTACGCATTAAACCATCACCAAATTCTATTTATCCCTGATCGTCGACCATCGATGAATTTTTTTGGTGAACTTCGACACTTAGAAATTTTGGCCAAATTCCCCGACGAATATGGATCATCAATCTCCCACCCAAAATGATCTAGGTCATTGATCTTATCAAAGTTATCCCAACACTGTCGATACCCAATCATCAACCATCGGAGATTTATTTTGTTCGAATAAAATTCCTTTCCAATTTAGTTGATTTAACCATCGGCCGACGACGATTTCTCTTAGCGAATTTCCAACACTTGGAAAACTTTTGACTGAAATCCCTGATGAATCTGGGCCATCGATTCTCAATCCAAGATGATATTTACCATATATCAACTCCAACTCCCAATTGAACGAAACAAATATATACCATCGATCTACTTCAACTTCCCAACCACTGAAAATGAATCTTGGTCGTCGATCCTCAAGCTAATATGATCTTGACCATCGATCAACTCCAACTCCCAAATGACCGAAACTAATCTAGAATGTCAATATGCTTCAACTTCCCAAATGTCAAAAATGAATCTCGGTTGTTCATATACTCAACCTTTCAAATGGATGAAACCTTATGAATTTTTAAATTTATTAAAGTGAATATGGGCCATTGATCTCGCAATCGAACGCATTCTCGATCGTTGATTCATCAACTCTGTCCAACTTCTACAATGACCATTAAAACTCGGATTTCAACCTTCTAGGTCGAATTTAACTATGCAACTTTGCGGATTGGCTGCATTAAACCTCTCAAATAGTTCTGAATCAACCAAATCTCAAATTTTCTCATGAATTTGGGGATTTAACTTTTGATTTTTCACCATTTTCCCCAAATTTGTTACAAATCAAAATCTGTAAGAACAAATTTTTCCAAATTTGCACTATTTCTTGGGCCTTATGGATCCAATGTTGAACTTAAGATCTAATACCAATTTTTAGAATACCTAGCCTCTAGCTGGGTCACGCCACTACTAAAATGACCCAAGATTTGTTTTTATACTAAATCTAAATGCGGAAATAACCCACAACATGAAATTCATACACATGCAACTATCTATCCTACTTAAAAATGTAAATAGAATTTCTTAATTGGGCATAGAAACAACGAAATAACATACAATAACATTCAACCATATAAAAATGGATTTAAATGAATAATTATGTTCACAAAAAACAATAATAACCAAATATATCTCAGAGTAAATTGCATAGTAGTTAAATCAACATTATACATTCATAAGCACAACAAATAACAACACTTATCTTATAAAAGGTGAAATATGCTATAGAGGATGACCATTTCTCCCAACCATAGCCTTTTTGTTCCAATTCTCAATAGTAAGACACCATCAAGTTGGGGCTATGAATCCACAAAGGAAGGTTGTCCCTAAGGCTGGCTAATGTCCCCTTCTCAACAGTCAAAACTCACAACTAATTCCGATCCACTAAATCTCTTCCCACTAACCTGCACAACCCAAGGGGTGAAATCCCATTTCATTACTTATAGTCCATTGGGCCTTTTCACTCCCCTCTAGGGATTCTAGCACAGGTTGGGAAAGAATTCTACTTGTTGGGACCTTAGAAATTCAACAACTGCAACAATTCTCCCAACAACAAAACATGTGCTTCCTTGGAGAAATTCAAACAAAATTTTACTCCCAAGCACACATCCTCTTTATCCATGAGTTTTCAGCTCCAAGCAGTTTCCAAACTTACCCACAACAACTACCTTCAATATTTGGCACTCAGAACGTCTTTTCTAGATAGAAAACTCCATGTAAAAGAAACTCTCCATGCAAAAACGTGAATCTTCAATTATAGTCCCCTAACCATATGAATTTCCCCTCTTTCTCTTGCTTTCTTGACTTGCACTCCTTCCCAAGCTGATTGTACTCATCCCCCATGCTCCCAATAACTATGGGATGTGACTCTCACACCCACCCTCTTACATGAATTCAATGATTGGGCTCTAGAACACTCAACAACTAACGGAAGGTTCATAGTAAGGATAATTTAGAAATAAATGGCTTGGATTTAGTAAACATGGGTAAAATATCCCCCCCCTTGGACCCTTCCCTCTCTTGTGGAAACTTAGCCCCGGAATTTCCGTCTGTGTCCATCTCCAGCTAGCGATACATTTTATTCAATATATTAAATTTACATCATTTACATATTACATCACTTTAGCTCTCGACCATACATTACATTTACAATATACCTTGCTAATTTAGGATTTGAAAATATAGATGTTACAAGTTACCTCTTTATAAATCCATTTATTAAAAGTTAAAATTTCAACAAAATTTTACATGTTTCATTAAAATCACAACTTTCTATATTTTTATTCTAATTTTTTTTTATAGATATTTAATTCTTTCTATAAAAATATTCTATAATATAGTATGATGAGATTGTAAAGTTCGTTTGGCTTAATCTTAAAGATCTAATATGAAACAACATAAATCTTTTTCTTAATTCTTTATGCTCAAACAAATTACACTTATATAATCTTTGATAAATCATAAGTTAAAATACCTACTTTATAAATTATAGATTAAAATTCCTCAATATGCTTGATAAAACAAAATTTTAAATAATTCTATATTAACATTTATAATTTTAACGCAACCATTACTCTTATTGTAAGAGTAGATAATTGTAACGTTCCCTGGACATCCTGGTGGAATGCATTAAAAACTGGTGTGAGGAAAAGGTAGTTCCTACTCAGATAATGGACATCTTGGCGGAATGCATTAAAAATTGGTATGAGGAAAAGACAGTTCCTACTCAGACAACCGCTCTTATTTTTTGGTTCATTTGGAATGAACGCAACAAAGCAATCTTTGAAGAGTCCAACCCTTTAATTCAGGTAGTGATTTATAAGACAATGGCATTACAAAACAGAACCAATTCACTTCCAAAGGATAGAATTTCAAGAGATATATTGATCATTCATCAAAAGGATTATGCAATAGCATGGTTCGACGGTGCAACTCAAAGAGATGGCAACTTGTGTGGTGCATGTGGTGTAATAAAATCTATGGATGCTACAGTCATAAGATAGACCTTTAATGGTGGCAGATGAACCAATACAAGAGAGGAACTCATGGGAGCATGGGCTACTCTCATGATAGAAAATCACTTGTCATTACATCGCATCCATGTGTTGGGTGATTCCAAAGTTGTTATAGATTGGCTATTAAACAAAGGAAGTCTAAAGGTGTGTTCAATGGAAGGATGGAAAACTAGAATCAAAGTACTTTCAAAGAATTTTCAGTCTATTAGCTTTCAACATATCTTCAAAAGCTATAATACTGAAGCAGACACGCTTTCAAAGAAGTCATTTGAAGAACTAGAGGGAATATTATCCTATCATCATTGGTCCAATGGTGCAGAAGGCCCTAGGAGACACATTAGAATACATTAGAATGTTATATGTGTGGGACTATTTTCATTTTCGACATATAATATTTTGTATGTTATGTATTTTGGGAGAAATAGTTTTTTGTATGATGTTCTCTAGCATGAGACATCAGTATTGAACTAGTACTTCTATGAAAACTTTAGTATTTTATCATATTATTACTTTTAGTATGGATCTGAAATAGATAGTATGCTATGTAATGGATCCTCATATATGCAAAAAAAGATGTAAAAAAATTATATGTCTAATATAATTGAGCCAATTTTCTTTTGAAAAAAAAAATGATAATAGTAACGTTGTAATCAAAATCATGCATAATCAAGGACAAACATAAAAAAACGTGACCCAAACAAAGTCAATACACGTCTTAATCTCAACTACATAAACTACTACCATGTATTGCGCGCACACAAATATTCAACGATGTGTTTATTTTATTTTAGTTAGAATTCAAAATAAAAATAAAGATGAATACATGAATCGGATATGTTTGTATGAGAATTTAAATTTAATAAGTTTTATAGTAAGAACGTTTGTAATCATGTTATGCATAAACATACAATAGACAAGGTGTAAAATTCAAAGTTTTTTATCAATCTCAATAAAGAATGAATTTATCTTACATCTTTGTCACTGAATTTCTAATAACAAAAAAATGAGCCTATGGTTAAGGAGGAGTATTCTCCAAAATATTAATTCAAAACAAAATGTCATGTATGTTTTTTAGGGGAAAAAACATATCTTGAGATCATTGTGAGTATTGGTTTTAAAATTGATTAGTTATTTATTTGGAATTTTAGGTTGGATTTTAACCAAAACAAAACAAAACCATTTTCATTGTGAGTGCCCACCTCTCATATCATATGTATGTTCTCTTGTCTCCATTTCAAAGCACATTTTCACTTTAAAATGCATAGCCAAAATTGGTAGCTTCAGACTTGGCATTTCAATATATATACATACATAATCACCTTGATATTTAAGAACACTATCCGTTCTTGAGAGGTTTCTACATTAAATTGAATCTATCATGTGTCAAATATATAAATTTGTAGATCAAATCAAGATTTCTAGTGTTTGGGAAAGGTGGAATTTATACCATTTAGTGGAGTGGGCTCCTCTTCCCCTCCACCTTTATTTCAGATCCCAAATCCTCACTAACACCATTTGCATCTATCATTAAGTCACTATATGTGTCTGTCAATGGCTCAAGATATGAAATATGCATGTATCATCTATTTCCCTTGTTATTTGGATAAGGATAAATTATGGAGAACATTACTTAAGATTTTAATATTTTAATATTAAAAGGATGTAAATGGTTTTCGATCATTTTTCCTTCATTAACTAAGGGATCATATTTTATGTTTTTTATTTAAATATTGAGGAACCAATATTACTATGCCTTTTTAATAAATATTAATAAATACATTAGTATATATAAAAATATGTTGAAGAGAAGGTCTTGATTGTTTGGAAGATGGAGGATCTATGATGGACATGCAAGGGTTCTTGGGGTTTTGCAAATATTAGTATAGGTGAGGGGTTCAAGTGTATTTTGTGCTCATGGGGATGACATGCTGGATGAATATCTATCGTTGTTATAATACTTAACGGATGATCTATTCAAAGAGAAAATATTCTCATATCCATTAGTTTCTCTGACACATGATCCATCTTGAGTGATTGTTAGTTCCATTTCATTGGAAAACTACGATGGAATCCCTTCGGCTAAAACATGTCTGGATATTGTCACTGAGGGTACATGTAAGGAATTTTCAGAGTGGTCTGAGCCATTGTCGAGTTAGTTGATTGGAGGATATTGGGGGGAGGGATCTCCCACACATTCGAAGTTTTGAGAAGGGGTTCTCTTTGTCTCTTCCCTATATGGCTCTGCCTATCCATATCAGAGAGTGGTGAATACTCCAAATCATATCCAAAGAGGAGATGAGTGTTTAGGTATCATGGGAAATAAGATAGGGTTAGAGGAGATACAAGGTGGCACAGTCATGGTATTGAGTAATAGTTCTAGTAATAAGCACTAGAAAGTTTTGAAATCTAGAGGGGGTGGAGTTTTGATTGTGGTAGGGGAGGATCTCTGGGTCAATCAAATTATTACCCTAGAGGGTCAGGCCATAGTGGGAAAGTTATATCATAGAAGGATGTCAATGGGTACTTTAAATTCCTAGGTAGAAGTGAATTGGGTTATTTTCTTGGCGATGTTCCAATCTTTCATCTTCTTTCTTGTGGTTGGATTGGTTTTGTTTTTTGGTCTTCAGTCAATGAGAGAATTCATATGGAAATGCATTGGTATTGTGAATTCCACTTATTGAGTTCTAAGCCTTGGCACCCTCTCTTCAACACTAAGGAGGAAGCCATGTGTAGTTACTAGTATGCCTACCTAGATCAAACTAACAAATATCCCTCTTGAATTTTGGTTAGATGATGGGTTAAAGGAAATAAGTGAGGTCCCATGAAAGTTCATAGCTTTGGTTTCTAGCTATAAAACTAGTAATTGCAGAACAATGGATCAAGTTCTTGTTCACCTAGATCCTAGTAAGGGGTTATTTGAATCCATTGATCATTTGTTTGGGGAGAAATCATACTCACAACCTTCGTATTATGTAAATGTTCCTTTATGTTGCATGTGTTGTCATCAAGTGGGTCACATTATTTCTAACTATTCATTGGAGTTTTGTAAAAATTATCATGGTTTCAAAACTCAAGATTAGTGGGCTAAGGAAGAGTCCCATGGGTTCAATGAAGCAAGTGGGACCCCCCCAGAATTTCCTATCCTCCATGCATATGGATGGGGGAGAATAAATAATAGGTCATGGGATCAAAAGTTTCAGTTGGAAAAAATGATTTTTGTGTTGGTGAAATCCCAATCTCAGTGGAAAATGGGGAAAAGGGAAAATTAGAGGGGCCGTCTCCTATGGACCTCTTCAAGAGAGACTTATATCTTTCATCCTTGCAATGGAGTAGGTTGGAAACACTCTATTCATATAATGATATGCATATGCAAGCTCAAGGTAAGAATATTACCTCTAGTTTTTCAAATTCAAATTTTGAGACTATTGTCCCAGGCAATCCTTGTCGAGGGTGGAAGTTTTCCTCAAGTATACCAGGTTCTAAGGGTTTTAAATTCTTCATGATTGTACATAGGAAACGTGATGTTTTTCTATTCGTGGTTGAACTTAAAAAGGATATTGAAATATCTCCCCTAAAATCATCTAAAAATGAGATCTCTCTCTTTTTAGGCTCCATTTCTAGTATGTCCAACAAAGAACTTTATTATCTAAGACTTAGGGATTTTGTTCAAGTAAATTCCCTATCCAGGGGCTTGGGGTTCGATAATTTTAAGGACATGGGTCTAATAATTTTTTGGCACAAATCTTCCCTTAAAATTGCTCAAGAAAGAGCCTCTCGTGAAGTATTGCAAGGTTGTCAATGTCTAATCTTAGGGGTGCTCGGAGCCATACTAGCCCCTAAATTAGGCTCCCCATGATCATCATGTCGGTCATTGTGAGGGGCCTTGGAGGGAGGGCCAAAAAAATATCCCTATGATGTCTCATTGATATGGATAAATCATACATTGTTTTGATTCAAGAAACAATGGGTCGGTGTGACCCACTCATTGTTGAGCTTCTCAAACTTCTCTCGGGTTGGAACTTTATTGGTGTTGATTCAGAAAAAAAACATCATATGATATTTTTATAGGTTTATCACCTTCTTGTATAGTTATAAGTAAAATTATTATTAGGTCAAATTGGAGTATTTTTTCTCATTGATTAAGGACAACTGGAATCCCTTAAGGGCCAATACTAATTCCTCAACTAGATTTCAGTTTGTAAATGCACTCATATTGTTAAAATAAAAGGTGGTGAAGTGGGTAGGAGAGTTGATATAGATTGGATCATTATATTATTTTTCATCCATCTCAATACTTATAGGTGGAAAAATTGGAGGAATCGGTTTGCAGGGCCATTTCGACGGTTGGTACAAATTTGGAAATTTAGGTCCAAAAAACAATTTGAAATCTTCCAGAGCCATTTTGAGGCATCAATAACTAAATTTTTTGGAAAATAAGGGAATTTAACCTTCATAATGTAGATTTGTTTTTTATTTGTCATATCTATTTTGACGAACTATTCCAGTGGAATATCCATGATAATTTACATATCATATTGGTATTAGAACATGCTTTTCTTTTGGGTATTTGTGGGAAGTTGCAGGATCAGGGAATTCACTTAAGGAGAAGTAGAATAAACCCTAGACATTTTATAAGAGTATGTTCATAATAACCCTTGAGATCTGACAGAAGAGAGATTTGAGCCGTTGGAAGCACAAGTTGCCAAAATTAGTCACAATATGAACCTCTTCATGGTGGCTCTAGCAAGAAAGCTCAAACCATTCAAAGATGATGGAGGCTCTAACTTAGAGAACATATTGGAGGGTAAATCAAAATATCGGGAAGACTCAAGAAAGGAGCCATGGAAAGAATCTGAGAAAGAGCAGTCGAGTTCGAGTGTCGTGAACCCTTCATAGTCCCTATTAAAGATGGAATAAAAAGTGGAGATAAAGTCATAACAAGGTAAGATCGATGCATTAAAACTGAATCATGGGTTGCAACATCTAGAAATTTACTTTAGTGTTCACAATATAGATGAAGGATAGAAAATTTCATTTTCTAGATTGAAGGTAGATGGCCATGCTTTAACCTGGTGGGAAATCCATACGAAAACACTTAGGTTGGACAATGATCCATTGTTAACTAGGTGGAAGGACTTCAAAACCCTCATCAAGTCTTATTTCTACCCTATTGGGTATGTATATGATCAATGGATCCGGTGTAACTACTTCGGGAAGAGGCAGGGGTAAAGTGTACAGGAGTACACCACTGACATCAGAAAGATGTACATCATGTTGGATATCTCTTCCAAGAACCTAGATGTACTCCTCAAGTATCTGGGGGTTTTACATAGTCATCTATGAAAGAAGGTGATGCTTTTCAAGCCAATGATAGTGGATGAGGCATGTGTATAGGAATAGTACCTAGAAAACATAGGCCAAAATAAGGGGCAACCAAGTGGTTCAAAGCATAAATAGCGCTAGGAAGCTTCCACAAAGGGGAAGAAGAAGTGGAAAAGGGGGGAAGATAAGAAGATAACAACCACTACAAATTAGTGCAAAGATCCATAAAACCATGAAATCATTGCGAAATTGATAGCCACACCAAGGAAAAATGTTGGAAACTACATCCAGAGATAAACCCAAATAATCATAAGAAGGACAGAAAGAAAAAGAACCTTCTAGCCATAGATTCAAGCAATCAGGTTGGAAATAGGTCATATGAGGATGAAAATATTGTCTACACATCTATGTAGAAGGAGGTGAATCTGAGTAGACTTCATCACCAGGAAGAGAAGGAGATGACCAATCTCTTCCACATCAAGATTCAGGTCAATAAGACCAATATAGATTTTTTTTTTACTCTATATCACAGGATAATCTCATAGAAGTAGATCTGGTTGACAAGATTGGATTGGAGGTTCATAATAATCCAAGCCCCTATCCACTGGGTTGAGTAAACAAGGATGCAGACATAAAGGTAACGAAACAGTGCAAGATTATATTTGTTATAAGTTCTTATTTTATTGATGAATTAGAATTGGATGTAGTACTCCTTGACATATGTGGAGTAGTGTTTGGAAGCCCTTATATGTATATGAGGTATGTAATATTGATGTGTATATCCAACCACTACCAACTCTTCAAGTATGGGAAGTCCTACATCATCAACACACATAAAGGAAAGTCAAAGATCTCACTGGTAAGTGACAACCAAGCCAAGAAGTTGATTAGTTCTGGAAAGAAATATATTTTTTTCTTTTCTTAAGATAAAATAATTCTGGTAATGAGTCAATGAGAGTAAAGGAATCCCTGGAGGGATGTACTAAAGAGAATAAACATCAATTGGAGGAATCACTACAAGAATACAAAGGAATGTTCCAAGATCCTAAAGGGATACTACTTAAGAGGGAAGTGGAGCATGAAATCCAATTATTTCCAAACTCCCCCTTTTCAAATATTGGGATGTATAAATAGTTTGTTCTAGAAGCGAATGAAGTGAAGAATAAATTGCAACAATTGTTGGAGAAGGGTGTGATTCGACCAATTAACTCACCTTGTGGGTCACCCATAATAATTTTACCCAATAAGGATGGGACTTGAAGAATGTGTATCGATTATAGGGAATTGAACAAGGTCACACTGGAGAATCAATACTCTCTACCAAGTATCGATGATTTTTTGGACCAACTGCAACATGAAAAGTACTTCACTAAGTTGGGTTTTGAAATTAGGATATCACCAGGTATGAATCAAAGAAGAAGATACCTAGAATATACCTAGAAGATTTCCTTCAAGGCAAGGGAAGGTTTGTATGAGTGGTTGGTTATTCCATTTGGTTTATGCAAAGCACCAGCTACATTTATGAAACTAATGAATGATGTTTTACACCCTTATCTAGATTAATTTGTTATTGTTTATTTGGATGATATACTAGTTTATAGAGCTACCTATGAGGAGCACATATCACATCTTATGCAAGTGTTAGAGACTCTGAAAAATCACCAGCTATTGGTCAATATCAAGAAATGTGAGTTTCCTCAGCAGTATTTGGTGTATTTTGGGTATATGATCAATGGAGGGGAGCTCAATACATATCCCACAAATATGGAGGCCATCATTAAATGGCCAATCCCTATGAATTTCATTTAATTTAGGAGTTTGTTTTGGGTATCACAATGCTTGTGAAAGTTCATAGCTTCATTTTCAATGGTAACTGCACCACTCCATGCCATAACAACCAGTGATAAGAGTTTTCAATGGGGGAATAATCAATAGAAGGACTTTTATGAGATAAAAAGAAAGAACATCTAAGCACCAGTGCTTGCACAACCAAACTTTCACAATCCCTTAGAAGTGGAGATAGAAGCAAGTGGGTATGCCATGGGATTCATATTGATGTAGGGAGGAAGGCACATATGATATAATTCTGAAGTATTTCATGGGAAGGTTCTCAACTACCCTACCTACGAAAAGGATCTTTATTCCTTGGTACAATATGTCAAAAAGTGGAAGCACTATCTAATGGTAGAGGATACCACGATCCACAAATATCACCAACCACTATAGTATTTTCCAGCCCAGAGTAAGCTACAACAAACCAGGCATTACAAGTGGATGGTGTTTTACAAAACAATAATCTAGTCATCGAGTATAAGAAGGGTAGCACAAATAAGTTGGGAGACATTCTTTCATGGCCACTCACATCCAAGATTACAACTTTAGGAACTTTGATGCACATGGATTATTTTACCCATGATGCATATAAAGAGGAATACACAGAAGATGAGGACTTTGGGGAGGTGTTTCAACAGATAGAGGGAAAAATGCACATAGAAGAAGGTGACAAGGATTACTATAATTTCCATAACGGTTTACTCTAAAATATTGACAAGCTCTATTTCCCTAAAGGTGAATGGATACAACTTATTAGAGAGGCTCACACCCCCAAGGTTGCAGGATGTTTTGGTGTGGGAAAGATAGTTGCCAATTTACAAAGGTATGTGTACTAGCCTAGAATGCAATAAGATGTAGCATATTATATTAGAGGATGTATACTTTGTTGTACCAGTAAGCCCAGTAATATGAAGAAAGGTATATATCATCCCTTACATGTACCCACTCGAACTTCGGAAATAATTTCCATGGATTTTTTGGGTGGTTTACTAACCATATGTAAGGGACATGACTATTTATTTTTGGTAGTTGAAATTTTCAACAAAATGTGCATTTTCATGCCTTATAAAAATACCTTCAAGGGACAGGAAGCAACAAACTTGTTCTTTGAATAGGTCTGGGTGCAATTTGGGATACCAAGAAGCATCATATCAGATAGGGATACCAGATTTATCAGTGCATTTTGGAATACATTAGGGGCGAATATGGACAATAAGTTGAATAGGTCTACAACATTCCATCCACAAATAAATGGAAAAGCATAGGTAGTCAATAATACTTTGGTGCATATTTTCAAGGGTTACAATTAGAAGCATATGAAGACCTGGGATGAAAATGTGATCTATATACAACACTTTTATAACAGGGAAGTCCACACTTCCACTGGTAAGTCACCTTTTGAAACTTGATTTTGGTATTTTCCAACAAACTTAGATGTTGTATATGGAATAAAAAGATGAGTGAGGGAGGACCTCACAGAAGATGTATTAAAAGAAGAAATTGTTTTTGAGAAGATCAGGAAGTTCCATTTTCAAGTACAAGAGACACTGAAGAAGTCACAAGAAAAGTACAAGGATCGGCATGACCATCATAGAACATAGAGAACAATTAGAGTGGGAGATAGAGTATGGTTACAATTGAATAAGGAAAGGCTACAGGGTCCTGGTAACAAGATAAAGGATCTATGGAATGGGGCTTTTGAGGTATTGGAAAAGGTGGGAGTTAATGCCTACAAACTCAGTCTACCCCCATACATGTGCATTTACTCATTAGTGAATGTGGAGAATCTCAAACTCTATGAGCCTTCCATGTTGAATCATGAGGAGGAGAAGGTCCTACCTTCCATAGAGGACTTAGCACTATATTCTTAGGCAGAGTTGGAAGAGGCTATAGTTTTGTAAAAGCAGTCCAAAACTACAATATTGGTGCAACATAACCTTTGGTAGATTGGTTTGAAAGGACAACTTCCAAGACAAGCAAAGTGGTACTCCAGGGAGAAGGTAGAGGAAAACTTTCCTCACCTCATTTAGTAAATATTTTTGGGACCAAAAGTCTCTCTAAATGGAGAGGTATGATTTGGATTGGATCATTATATTATTTTTCATGTATCTCAGTATTTTATGGGTGGAAAAATTAGAGGAATCAACTTATAGGGCTATTTCATCGACTGGTCCAAATTTGGAAATTTACATCCAAAAAACCATTTGAAATATTCCAGATCCATTTTGAGGCATCAAGAGACACTTTGTTTGGTTGAAACCTTAATATGGAGGAATATTTTATATTCTACAAACCGATACCTTTCCAACGGTGCATATTTTTCTTCAATCAATGTTTGTATGAGAAATTTATGCCTCCCACAAATTGACCTACCGTATTGACCACCATGGTGCGATTGGATGCCATCTCATCCTCCATAACTTAGAAATGTGGGGCTAGACGCATAATGGATTTTCTATGAACATTATAGAATGTCCAAAACCTTATCACAATTGAATTTTGAGCAATTCAAAACCCTATCCCTATATGGTTATTGGTATATGTTAATTATTGGACCACTAGGAGGATAAAGGGTTATGTTAGCACTAGAAGTCACCTCTGGATTGCAACAAAGGTAAGCCCAATACCCATCAGTTTTTATTTCACAGTAAATAAAATTAAAAGGGGTCGAATGGGCACAGACTCAAGAAAATATCGCTTTAACTCGAAAATCTAAACTAGGCTATGCATGAGTAAGTCAGGTCTTGATTTAACTCCAATTAGTAAGTTGTAATAAAGGGTGAGTAAGGGAAGAAAATGTGAGGAGATGTAGAGGTATGCTATTGAAATCAGGTCCTCTAGCAACCTAAGGAAGAAAAACTTCAAGAACGAGATCCTCTTGGACCTAAAACTTCAAGAAATTGATAGAACACTAAAACAACACTGCAATCAAACCTCCATTGCAACACAGTCACAACAATTCATGTGAATACTTCAATCAGGAAACTCTCAGTATTAGATGCAAAAGAGTGGATAAAGAAGATGACATAGATTAAACAAGAAGTCTCAAATCCTATTACATAACAGAGAACCAAAGTTGTATCAAAACATTACAATCAGGAGCCTAGCTGAACCATCGACCTCTAAAAAAAATATGAGAAAGACTCCTATATACTCAGAACAAAAAAACAGAAGCCTACTCAATCCTTTGCATTGAAGGCATTACGTCTGCATGCTTCCTGGAAGACTGTGCATGTAATCTTCTGTCAGACATGAGCTTCAGTCAAACGCAATCACATTTCAAAAAAAATCTGTATATGAGTCGACTTGCTGACAATCCTTCCTCGAGATTTCTATTTATGGTGGAAACGACGTTCAACCACCACCACCCACTTCAATAAATGTATTTCTCGGGATCGGGAAGGCCCAAGTCAACTCTGCACCTGTAGAAATTGGCGGCCTCTACATTCTACCATCTGGATCTAAGTTGGATGTTTGCAAGGGAGGCTTGGTAGGCAGACGTGGAGGCTGACACGATGGCTGGAGAAATTATAATGGAGTGATGAAAGGATGGTGACCGAGTGAGAAGGTGTGGTGACAAAGTGGTGACTAGGAGACACATGGGCACCAATAATCAGGAGCTGAGGTGATGTGGTGAAGGGAGAGGATGTGAGTGGTTAGGAGGGGAACATTATAACATTGGGGAAGATGACGTGAAGAGGGAGTATGGAAATTTGTAGGGATATAATAGGGAGTGACAAGATAGGGGGAAGGGACAGGCATACGAGAGCGCTAGTGGAAAACAAGCAGCAGAAGGAGTAGGCAGTGGTAAGTGAGAGCGATNAAGTCTACTCAGAGGGGGGGGTAGTGGTAAGAGGTATTGAGTGAGGGGGGGTCCGAGTTAATGAGGAAGCGCCATGATAGTGGGTGGTCCGCACTCAAAAATCACCAACCCGAACCCCTCGTTAAAGGTAGAATGTCAAGGGGGGTCCAATATGGATCTTGAGCCATAGATCTGAGCATGCCAATATCAGTCGCTCATCTCCACATGCTTCTTACCACATTGCACCAAAAGGTCATGTCATTCATCCGACTTAGGATAGAAACCATTTTGTGGGTTTGTTTCTCACTTTCTTTCATTTCTTTTGCCAAAATTCCATTTCCTAGGGAAAACACACCCGATCAACAATGTGTGTTAACATTAGGATCCATGGGGGATAGATTCCTCCTTCCGAGGCTCTAAGAACTCTTCTATAGCTTTAGTGCCTTATTGTTGGGTTGGAGTCATGTATAAAACTGAAAACAAAAGAAAAACAATATTTACAAAGATGTGGGAGCCACTCATGGCTCAAGTAATGAACTTCTTCAGAAAATGCCCATTTACAGGACCACCAAAAACTTCATCACCCTCCAAATTCTGCAACCTGTAAGTGTTATTTGGAAATTTCTCAAAGATTTTGAAGGGTCTGATCCACATGGCTTCAAATTTACCATGTTTTCCCCTGTCCTTCTTAGGTGCATCCCACTTGAGTACTAGATCTCGTGATTGGAAATCCTCTTTCCTGATTTTCTTGTCAAAAGCATGCTTAATCCTCTATTTATGTTCATGTTCTCTATCTAGCACCCACTCTCTAGTCTACTACATTTCTACTAGTTGCAGAATCCTTCTGATCATGTCCCCAAGCTCACCTTGGTAGTCTTTAAAGAATTTTTCCACCGGCAAGGCTAGCTGAGAAGGAAAGATAGCCTCAACTCCATACACAAGCTAAAAGGGGGAGACACCAAGAGACCTCTTAGTCATCACCCTGTCAGCCCACAAAGAAAATTTGAGCTTTGAATCACATGATTTCTTGTTGTCCTCCAACAGTCTTTTAATAATTTTTATAAGGATTTTGTTTGAAGATTCAGCCAGTCCATTCCCTTGGGGATAGTAAGGAGTTGAGTGAATTAGTGAAATTCCAAACTGTTCACAAAACTTGATCAAAGGTTCAGCCTTGAAAGATGTAGCATTTTCAGTGATGATTTTGTTCCGACAACCAAATCTTTTTATAATGTCTTCGAGAAAACCAATGATTATCCTTTGAGAAGCACTCCTTATGGGGATAGATTCTATCCACTTGGTGAAATAATCTGTTGTAGTTAAGATCCATCTGTGTTGACCACTTGAATAAGGATGAATTTCCCCAATAAATTCCAGGCCCCACTGCTGAAAGGGTTCTGAAGCTACCACAAGCTTCAATGGTAGAGACTTGAGTTGCTTCTTCCCAGCAAATGTTTGACATTTAACACAAGCCCTAATTTTGTACAAACATCAATGAATAGAGTAGGCCAAAAATACCCGTCCCTGAGAATTTTATAGGTTGTATCTCTCCAGAAGTGATGTCCCCCACATAGGCTATCATAAAAATCAAACATAATTTTTTGGGCCTCTTGTGGGTCCAAACATCTCAAAAGCACTCCTAAAGGTTCTTCTCAATACAAAACCTGGTCAATAAGGCAATATTTAATTGCTTTTAGCTTAAGATCTCTTGCCTTACCTTTTCCCATACCATCTGGAGGTCACAGCTCTTGTAGAAAGAATATGATGTCTTTGTACCAAATACATCCTGCCAATGGAGGGTTGACTTGTGGACCTGAATGAGACGATTCATCTTGCTGATTTTTTGAGCAAGCTCTGATGAAGTTGACCCCCAAATCCTTGCAATTATACTCAGCCAGTAACTTGGCTAAACCTTGGCCTTTAACTAGTTTGGTAGGCTTTATTTCTAGATCAACCTCAAGGATTTTGGAAATCCACTTGCTCCTTCATCCATCTATGTTAGGATGAATGAGAATGTCCTTCACAGAAGTTGAAGGAACATATGCAATGATCTTTGAATGAAAAACATAAACTCTGAAAGATTTGAGAGCTCTTACCAAGGAATAGGCCTGTTTCTCCATGATGTCATATTTCACCTCTGCATCTCTTAGTGAGCTATTGAAAAATGAAATAGGTTGCTCCAACCCTTCAACGTTTTTATGCAATAAAACAACTGCCACTGTATCAAAAGAATCAAAAGAAAAAATCAGAAAATCTTTGGAGTAATTAGGACTGATAAGCACAAGTGCGCCAGTCAAGGCCTTCTTGATTTGTTCAAAATAATTTATGGACTCGACTGTCCATTTTACTTCATTCCCATTCCTGAGCATGGTTGTTATGAGCTTTACCATTTCATCAAAATTGGAAACAAACCTTCTCAAGAAATTAATTTTTCCCAAGAAAGACTAGATTTCTTTCCCGGATCTCAGGATTGACAAGGGTTGGATTGATTCTACCCTGCTAGGAAAAATCCTGACTCCCTCAGTGGATACTATGTGCCCTAGTAATTTCCCCTCTTTCATGGAAAATGATGATTTCTTGGGATTTAAGGAAAGACCAAATTTCCTGCATTTTAAGAAGACCATTTTCAAATGTTCATAATGTTCTTTATCAGACTTGGAGAAAACAATAATGTCATCCAAATAGATGACCACAAATTTATCCCTTTCTCCAATGAAGGCAATTTCCATGGCTCGTTGAAAGGTTTCCCCTGCGTTCATTAATCCAAAAGGCATTTTAGCATACATGAATGTACCCCAAGGAGTCGTGAAGGCAGTTATTTATCTGTCTTCAGTAAGGACAAATATTTGATTATACCCAGAAAACCCGTCAATCATGGATATCCTTGATGCACTAGTCACCCTCTGTAATATGTGTTCCATCTTCGACAAGGGGTAATTTTCCTTCTTTGAGATTCTATTAAGGTTTCTGAAATCGACACAAAGCCTAATTTCCCCACTTTTCTTTCTCACTGGGACCAAGTTGGCCAACCACTCTGAATACCTCAAAGGCGTGATGATATAGGCATCCAACAACTTCTTCACCTCTTTCTCCATGATTGGCAGCATCATAGGATTTATCGGCCTCAATTTCTGCCTATATGGCTTAGTTTCCTCCTTCAGTAGGATTTTATGCTCAATGACACCTATGTCATAAGTCCTGAGATCTTCATATGTCCATGCGAAGACATCAACAAACCCTTTCAATAGCTCATCATATTCAACCTTCTTCTCCTTTGACAGGCTGCTTGACAACTTGAAAAACTTAGGATTTTCTTATGTACCAATGCTGCACTCGAATATGCTAGCATCATCAAGCGGCCTTCTAGCTTTCACTACCACATCATTACTATAAAAAATCCTTTCCAAACGAACTAGTCCCTTTGGAATGTGATTTCTTGGTAACTGCACAATGTGATTATTAGAAGTTTTCTTTAAGAATACATCAACATGGAGATCATTTTCAAAATCATGATCTTGATCTATGTGTAATGCAAAAAAATCATCAATAGTTTCCAGGAACCTCTTGATTTCAAGATCATCCTCGAATAACTTCCAATATTTGACATTGTCAGGTATAGAGGGTATATATTTTACCTCTACATCATACCTGAGTCTAGGTGGCAGAGGGATTCTGAAATTGTTTGCTGAAACAACTAAAGAATTAGCCATTGTGTTCTCCTCTCTTGGAATAAATGAAATGTTGAAAGCTAGGAATAAACTGTCAATTAGGTCCCACACTTCATTCCTATAAGATATGAATCTAGGATGCTTGGCTTGGTAAATATTTCTGATCTGATTGATAACCAACTCAACATCTCCAAACACAGATATTTCTTTAATTCCCATATCGTTTGCAGCCCTTAATCCCAAAAAAAGAGCTTCATACTCTGCCACGTTATTGGTGGTTTCAAATTCTAATTTGTAGGACAGAGGTATGGTATCTTGAGCAGGTGAAATAAGGACTACCCCAACACCAACACTCACCCTGGATGAAGCTCCATCAAAAAACATCTTCCAAACAAGGCTGATGGGAGAGGGAACTTCAGGAAAAGTAGTGGACTATTTTCTGAGTTTTAGAGGAGTTTCGGGAGCATCAGTTAGTTGTAATAAACTAGACCCCAAATTAGTGTTAAGTGAAAATATAGGATGGTTGGTTGGGTTTGTTTCATCGCTAATAATATAAGCCAACTGATCTTCCCTGTAAAGTCTTCTATGCTCCCCCCCAAACACAAGAATATTGACCTATGTGAGGTCCATTTGCAAGGTTCCCCCAAGTCGTTGTATCCACGATCTTGACAAAATCATGCCAAACTTGGGGGGAACATTAGCTACCACAGTATCCATGACCACACTTTTCATGGGCAGATGAAACAAGGTCACAACCAGGTCTTTGATGACCCCAAGACATTGCACTTTCCTAGAGTCAAATGAATACAAGTCATGCTATGTTTTTGTGATTTCTAGTCCTAGTTCTTCCATGACAGTTTTGGGCATGAGATTATGAGATGCCCTTGAATCCATAAGACAATTATGCATCACCTTATCATGTTGTTCAGTGATGTGTATAAGGGAGGGGATGAATCATCTCTATCTTCTACCATCGGCCCTATGATGACTGCTTTATTTTCGTCTTGCAAATTTATTGAGTCTGTGGGATGATTTGAGGGTTCAAGCAGCAATAGTTTAGATAGGATTATTTTGAAATATTCATGCTTGACCAGCTCTGAAAGGGGTACAGGGATTCTAATTTTCTGAATTTCATACTTGAAATTAAAAGGGGATGTGGACTTTGGAATTTATTTCACTTCCGGGACAGGAGTTTTAACCTCTGGAGAGGGGATTTGAACTTTCTTACCATTTACTGTCGCTTGCTACATCTTTAGAAGGATTTTCTGCTATGGTAGGTCGATCATGAGCATTAGGCTTTCCTTCTTTCTTTTTGGACATGAGGTTGTATCTGTTCGGGCTGCTACTGGCCTTGTCCCCCTTGATCAACTCGTTTAATTTGTTTTCCATGAGAGACTCCTTGTCGAGCAATTTATATGCTAATGAATTCGACATAAATTATCAACCCAGGGAGCTTGTAATCTTATGACGTGCAAGAAAAATATATGCAGGATGAAAGCAAGCTAGCCTAATATAATGCTTGAAAAGGAAACACACAACTGAAGTTGAATCTAATTAGAGAAGCAGGAAATTGCATGAAATAAATCTAATTAAGAAAGCATGAAATTACATGAAATGAATCTAATTATGAAAGCATGAAATTGCATGAAATACATCTAATTAAGAAAGCATGAAATTATATGAAATGAATCTAATTATGAAAGCATGAAATTGCATAAATTACACCTGATTGAGGAAGCATGAAATTGAATCGCATGACATAAATGAAATCATAAAATTGCATTAATTAAACCTGGTCGAGAAAGCATGAAATTAAATTGCATGGCATAAACAAAAGCATAGAATTGCATAAATTAAACCTGATTTGAGAAAGCATGAGATTAGACAAAGGAAATATCATCTATAACATAAATAACAAATAGCAAATGACAAACATATGTGATCTCACATAAAATCTATATTAACAACTCAAAATAACAAATCTATTATGGAGAAATCGATCTAAAACATCAACTCTACTACCACATGATCAAATCCATGACTAACTCATTATCTCAAGAGAAAATTCTAACTAACTATCTTCTTCTCTACTTTCTCTCTTCTTCTCCTCCTCTCCTCCTCCAAAATGAGGAGAGAGCCCTCTTATTTATACACGAGTACTTTGAAAAGAAGATAAGCAACTCATAATTACAATTCCACTTTTCTCTCAACCAATTTTCTATATTTACAAAATACTTATCCTCTCCACTTTTATCTCAACCAATTTGCAATAATTACAAAATACTTATCCCTTCAAATCCTCTCCACTTTTCTCTCAACCAATTTTCTATAATTACACAAATCCTCTCATGATATTCCTCCTTGAAATTAGCTTGAATTATCTCCTTCAAATTGTGAAAAGATGGAGAAAGCATTCTAGAAAATTTTGAATACTCCTTGGTTGAAAGCTTCACATGTGCCTACATTACAAAGGTCACACAAATCTTTGAGATATATATGAAAAATATGTCAATTTTCTAATATTTAATCACAAATTCTCTTTTAATACTAAAATAAATTAATTGGAAAATAATAAGGCTAAACCCATATTTAATTATGAAAATGGTATTAATGAATGGTTTATGGAGTGGTTGAATATGGATAAATGTGAATAATGGTGAAAGGAAAGAGGATGAAAATGCGACAATTTTGAGATTCAACATACCCCCCAACTGAACTTGTTGCATGTCCTCATGCAACCTTGCATAAAACCTTTCTTCTCAATTTTGGCTTTTCATGATTATATATTTTTTTGAACAATAAAGAGGAAAAATCCCCCCCCGCCAACTGATCTGGTTGCATATCCTCATGCAACCTTGCATGGTTATTCTGTGGGACATTTTTCTTCTTAATGAAATCATTCCATGATTTGAAATGCGTCAGTGGCAATATTTTTCTTATGGTTGGTTCTTGTGTGACAACCATGAATATAACAAATGTTGGTTCTTGTGTTAACAACATTACTTTTGTTTGTTGCTGCAATACATAATAT
>SNQJ01S0099818.1:0-10107 GCA_010110895.2 Picea sitchensis
AACTAGATTCTTACCTTGTGCCTAAATCTTTGTTGAATTGATTCTGCAACATATTCAAGATTTGAAGTATCTCTTCTTAATCCTTCATGATCCTCTCATTTTCGGCCCTATAAATATTCCCTTCTTTTTGCAGGCTTCTCATTGTTATAGGATCCTTCCCGTCTCTTCTCCCATTAGACTAAATCTCAACATTATCCATGTTGACATGCAAACCTCTCATTTATTCTTCATGGTTGTAAAACCCTTGAGAATCCTCCATATATCTAGTTCTCATGTAGGAACTAAAGTCTGTTTTTTTGTATCTCTAATTCTGCAAGAATGTGCATGCAATAATTGTTGTTGGAATGTGCATGCAATAATTGTTGTTAGAATTAAACATATTCCAAAATATTTATTCATTATATTATAGGTCATTCTTCATTTTAAATTATGAATAATATTAATGAATTAATCCAAAATATGATTCCTTAAATAAATTCCACTCCGAAACAACTTTCCAATGGTTGTACTAATGACTCAATCTGAGTTCTAAGTCAAAAGTTACAACATCAACATGCTGCAATTTCCACTCATTTACTGCTACAACAATCTCTTTTATCACTTTTTGAAAAAATATAATGCCCAATTCAAAATTATGGGTTGATATATGACTTATACTCCTCAATACATTTCCAATGACCATTCCTTTGCTCAAATATGAGCTCCGATATGAAAGTTATGGTCAAGAGAACTTTTCATTGTTTTACCTAATTTATCCTTCTATGCTACATGTGTCTTATTTCTCTTCCTGCGCATTTTTACAGAACCATATCTTAAATATGGCTCCATGGCTATGTTTTATGGTTCATAAGTTCTCCATCGAATACTCTTATTTCCAAAACAAAATTCCTATCTAGGATTCATTCCCTTTGGAAGCAAACTAGAGCCAAACTTTTACCCTTATTGTTTTGGCTGTAACTTTCTCATACGAGCTCTGTTTTGCAAACAATTTATCTCATTGGAAAGATCTTTTCAAGTTATTTTATTTGATATTTGGAGACACATTTTACCATTTGTACACTCTGTTATCATGGGTTTTGATTGGTAAAAACATCATTTAGGGCCTCAAAATTACCGCACAAATTAATCATGACGTTCAAAAACCACAAAATTTCACATAAAAATGACTATTTTTCTGTTCTAACAACCTTTTAATTTGAACCATTGATATAAAATTACGTGTAATCCAAACCATTAATACACACTCCATCAACCATCGATGCTTTCCTTTGGATGCGCACAAAATTTTTCCCAAACTGTCGACCCGATTGTCAATGATCAACCCATTACTTTCATAATTTATTAGCACTACATCGCTAAATTGACCGACCCAAACATCAACTCATCAACAATCAATGATCCCCTATGACTGTAAAAAACAATTCCCTAATTCGATCGACCTGACCATCGATCATTGACTACTTGTTGGATGACGTGGAAACTGTTGATGTGGCATGAAACATCATGCTGAGGTCTCAACTTAGCTGATGTGGAATGGAACATGGATGTTGACGTGTCACAACACGTGAATGTTGATGTGTCATGAAACAACATCACCATATTGCCTTCATCGGGCATTGACCCATTCTCTTGAAGGAACCGAACACCTTTATCGAATTCGGCCAACTTTTGACCATTGTCCCATCCACGCATCGACCCATTGGTCGATTCTCTTGGTCTAACTGCAACCCTTATCCAAATCGATGGATGCCCAACCATCAACCCATCGACCCTTTACAAATTCTTTGGCTTGATTTGAAACATTTTGCTGAATCACCCGATGCTTGACCATCGACCATCGATGATTTCCATTGGTGAATGAAAATACTTCACTGGACTCAATCAACGTTGAACACCATCCATCGACGATCAGAGATGTCTTCTAGATGAACCAAACTCTTTTCCATTTATCCCGATCCGACTATTGGTCATTGACGATTTCTCTTGTCGAATTTCCACGCAAGGTACGGTAAAATCATAATGAATCTAAATTATTCGATCTCTTCAACACCAACCATGAAATTGAATCTTAACCATGGATTTTTTCGAGCTTACAAACATCAAAACTTTACAATTTTTAAATTTATCAAGGTTAGTCTCAACCGTTTATCTCACGATCACACGCGATCTTGGCCGTTGATTTACCAAATTGCTTGTAACATGTGCAATGTCCATTAAAATGTGAAATTCATCCATTCCAAGTTGAATCCGTCTTTGCAATTTTGAAAATTGGTTCCACTAACCTCCTTAAATAGTTCTGATTCATTTAAACATGAATCTTGACCACAAATTTGGGGATTTGACTCTAATTTTCTCTCGATTTTCCCCAAATTCACCACGGACAAAATCTACAACAACAAATTTACTCAAATTCCTGCCCGGATTCTTGGCTCGTATGGATCAGGTGTTGAACAACTCAATACCATATTGTGGCATTGATCCCCAGCGAGGGGTCGCCACTTCTAAAGTGCAATGTCCATTAAAATGTGAAATTCATCCATTCCAAGTTGAATCCGTCTTTGCAATTTTGAAAATTGGTTCCACTAACCTCCTTAAATAGTTCTGATTCATTTAAACATGAATCTTGACCACAAATTTGGGGATTTGACTCTAATTTTCTCTCGATTTTCCCCCAAATTCACACAGACAAAAATCTACAACAACAAATTTACTCAAATTCACACTGATTCTTGGCTCGTATGGATCCAGTGTTGAACCAGAAGCTCTAATACCATATTGTGACGTACCCAGTCCCCAACAGGGTCACGCCACTTCTAAAAAGATCCACTAAAAATTTCTAATACAAAATATAATTACATAAATAACGCACAACATGAAATCCATACACTTGCAATTGTCTATGTTGTTTAAAAATGTAAACACAATTTCTTAATTTTGCATATAACAACTAAATAACATACAACAACATCCCATCACTTAAACAATGATTTAAATTCATCATTATTCTCACAACAAGCAATAATATCCAAATATAATTCAGAGTAAATTGCACAACAATTATATCAACATCATACAAGCATAAACACATCAAATAAGAACATGCATCTTATAAAATTTTCAACCCGCTACAGAGGATTGACATTCCTCCCAGTCGTAGCCTTGTTTTTCCAGTTCTCAACAACAAGACACCCCTGAGTTGGGGCTATTAATCCACAAGAGATGGTGGTCCCTAAGGTTGACTAGTGTCCCCCTTTCAACAATTAAACTTACAACTAATTATAGTCCACCAGCTCACTTCCCCTCAACTTGCACAACCCAAGGGATGGAATCCCCCTTCACTGCTCACAATCCCTTAGGCATTTCCACTCCCCTCCAAGGATTCTAGCATAGGTTGGACATGAATTCTACTTGTTAGGACCTCAGGAACAATCTTGATAAGTTCAATGTCTACTAATTTAAACTCTATATTGTATCTTAAGAAGTCAAATAGATTCTACAATTTGGTATCCTTCCCCCAGACCTTAGATATGCTTATGGTGAAATTCAAATATCAATATTATAATCTTTTGATATCTTAGGATTCCTTAATATGAAAATAAATCATACCAAAAAAACTACCTATCATCATAAGTCCCATAATAGTTTATCGCCAAGAAGCATTGCCCTATTTCTTGGACCATTAACTCTATATAGATACCTACTAGTACAATCAAATAATTTATTAAGTGCATGATACTCTTTGATCCTATTCTTATCCCCTCTAAGTTCTCATTAGAATCAATCATACAAAATTTCCAATCCTTCAACAATTTACTTAATGCTTCAACCAACTGTTGGATATGTGTTATATTCTTTGCACGACTAGAACTAGTGTCTATGTCGCACCAGACACGCATGGGGGGTAAGAGAGGGGGTTGTAGGGGGCGGAGCCCCCGAATTTTTTTTCCATGGTTTTTGTGTCCATTTTTAGGCGATCCTTGATTTTCATGTCCATATATGGGTAGTTTTTTGGCACATGTTTTTTTGCCGATGGTTTTCTATTTTCGATTAAGGAATTATGGTTTTTGACTAATCCATGTCATTGGATTAGGTTTTTGGATGTCCCTAGATCCTATATGTATATTTTATTGTAAACAATGTATGATGTGAATGAATATAGAATATGCTAGTTTTCCCGGTTTGAGTTTCCAAGGGAAAAATCTTTGTGTAATGTGTGTATTTTCCATTGTATATTCTATGTTCTTTTATTGAAAATTTGTTTGTAGTAAAATATTGTACCAAGTTAAAATCTACACCAACTTTATCCCTTCCCCCATACATTCTTGTAATAGGATAATTTCTCGCTTGTGAAGTTCCACAAGCCTATCACAGGCTATCCTTTTGGAAGGATACCTAGTCCTTGCATATTCAAGGATAAATATATCATAGGGAAATATTTGGGGGGTTATGTCCCACTCTAAGTACCCATATAATGGATTTTCATTTTTCTTCTTTTATCTCCTTCAAGGAATTCTCTTGGGAATGGCATAAGGAAGCCTTTCTTCGCAGTTTGTTATATTTAATTTCTTATACATATTAACTCCCAATACCCACTCTATACATTCTTCCTTCATATGCCATATAATATATCTATATTTAAACTTATGGACTAGGGGTATAGCTACCTCAAAATTCCACGAGTCTATCTCACTCTCTACCTGCCCCACATCATCATCCTCATTCTCCTAGTATCATTTAATAATATTAATATTCTCTTTCCCTTTATAATTTTATTTTTCCTAACCTTATTGATATCCCTATCTCTTGAATCTATGAGTTTCCTCTTAAACTTCATTTCAATTCAATAAGTGAAGGCCATGTTCCATTTTCCACAAAATCAACATTATAGTTGTGTTAGTTAATGGATAAATTTGATTTATGTGATTCTAACTTACCAAGGCTAACCACTTGAATCTCATTCTCCATTTATTTTGGATTTCCATCCTTAATGTTATCTTGCTAGGATTCTCAGTTCACAACCAAATTGATGANTTAATATTCTCTTTCACTTTATAATTTTATTTTTCCTAACCTTATTGATATCCCTATCTCTTGAATCTATGAGTTTCCTCTTAAACTTCATTTCAATTCAATAAGTGAAGGCCATGTTCCATTTTCCACAAAATCAACATTATCGTTGTGTTAGTTAATGGATAAATTTGATTTATGTGATTCTAACTTACCAAGGCTAACCACTTGAATCTCATTCTCCATTTATTTTGGATTTCCATCCTTAATGTTATCTTGCTAGGATTCTCAGTTCACAACCAAATTGATGACGATCTCTACTACTCGACATTGTTCATGTTCCTTTTCATTCTCCTTATCTTCCTTCCCATTATGAACAATGGTATTTAAACCTCCCTCTACTAAGTCACCCTTAAAAGTATCCCCTTTACTCTTAATATCATTTATTTCTTGGAGTTGTTCAATCTATCGAGTCTTGTTCTTTCTCCATACCTTCTTCATGAATTAATGAACAAAATATTCAACTAGGTTTTCATATGCATGACACCTTACACATTTGAACGAGACTTTAACATAATACATGATTTAATTATTGGTTTTATCGCCCCCACATCATTTAAATGTCGTTTGGAAATCCATCTATGAAATCAATTTTGACTAATATTTGTGTCAGTGACCTTTAGATACTAGACTTACATGACATATCCTTATCCATGGTTTTCCAAACATTGCCACCCATCCCTCATAGGATCTTATCCAACTAGTACTCTAGTTTACTGTTGATAACTTCACCCATGTTGGGTTTTTCAAAATTGGATTAGATATTTGTTTCAAACAAGAATTCATTTTCAATAAATTTAAGATGGTTGAATCTCGATACCATCATTTTCCCAAATCCTTATTATCATCCTTCTCAAAATTAAATGTAAACCCTAGTCAACCCCTTGTGATGATGCCAAATATAGATAAGTAACCCAAAAATTCATTCCAATGGGTTTCAACCAAACTCTTAATGTTTCTTATCCCATTTTTTGTCCATGGAATCTACTTATGGTATCCTTTTCCTAATATTATAGTATTTTTATCAAGCAATATTTCCTTCCCTACCACCATCCTAACTAAGTTCTCCCTCTTCTTAACACATTTCCTAGGTTTCTTCCTCAATCTATATTTTTTTCCTCCTTTATCACTTCTTCCAACCACTCTAAACCTCTCAACATGCTTAAGTCAAGGTTTCTTCCACGTACCCTAACCCCTACTACCTTCTTCTATATTTTCTTTCACTCCCTTACCAATCGGCAAGGCATCATAGCTAACACTTTAGGTTGGAAATGACCATAATAGTTTCCACCGCATATATTCTCTCATGGAGAATGAATGTATAGGGTATTTTTTTGTCCTCGGATGAAGTTCCCACCATGTACCCATTGATTTTTTTCCCTACACCTAGATCTCTCCGAGCTTGCTATTGATTTATTTGACTACTCCCTACTTGTCACTACCATTTTATTTATATCCACCTTCCTAAATTCATTCTATACATTTTCATTTTCTCCAAGAATACCCCCATACCTAGAATCTTCCCCTACTCATTTATTTCTAACCTTTACAAAAACCTTCTCCCCTCAAGTGGATCTAGGATATAATTAGCTAGATTGTTCTCAATTTCCATCATGTACCACCCCTATTCCCTAATTGATTTGCATCCTAAATATCTTTCATCAACAACTACCTCCCTCCCCCCCAACACACATAAGTAAGGCCAATGGGATATCTCAAGTGCTTGAGTGATTTTAGTTTCATAAAATAGGTCTTAGGATCATTCCCTTGTGATCGTTGACTCTATTGAGTTCCTCATTTAATATCCCTAGGAACAAGTTAGACACTATAATTAGCATTACAGTGTGCACCATCTACAAAATGTGGGGAAGTTCCCAAGGGTTTCTCCATGAGGTTTTTCTTAGAAATGTGTGTGTGTGTGTGTGTGTGTCTGTGTTAAAAATTAAGACATAATTAACAAATAATGATATGGGGCATGGGCTCATAATATGCCACCATTTTTTGATAAACATTATTTAGGTCATACTTCAGTTCCTCCTGAGTTAGCTTGTGAGTAAAATAATTTCATTGTATGAGATAAGAAATAACCACAATTATTAACACGATATATTAATATAGTATAAAATCACCTAACTACTATTGTTTGGGAAACCATAATTATAATAAATGAGATTATATTGACAAACTTATGAAGCAATATCTAATTGAAAACCTTCATGATTGAACAATAGAATTCATACTCTTCATTTTTTTAATTATAATTTGTGCATGTGCATAAGATAAGATAAGATATGAAAAGTTTATTAATATTTGAAAAATAACCACAAAAATAGGTATATGGCACTAAAAGGGTACATCCGAGAAAAATAACAATGTGGGAGCAAGAAGGGAGCGATGATATGGATGCCAAAATCATATCAAAGAAAATAATTAAAAGCTAAATTTTTAAGAAATAAGATAACTAAGAAAGTAACATAATTTCTATATTGGTTATGAAATAGAAGAAAAATAAAAAAATGCTAAATTTATTATAAACAATTCTTACTTAATGTTCAATTAATCATATAATATTTATTAATTTTTTTATTTTATTTTTTTTAAATGGAATCTCGAGATCCATTCCTCATGCTAGCTTCTCATTAGAGATCCTTTCTTCCTCTTTTTATCATTGAGTTTATTTTTCCATACCTCTTTATAACATTTGTTCATTTGTTTCTCTTCGTTATTTCCAATTTAAGGAATTTACTTATCGTCTCCCTACAAATTTTTATAACCATGGAAAATGAAAACAATTACAAAGTCAATGAAGGGATATAATGAAATTACAAAGTTAGTTAAGGGATATAATGAAATGAAAAATGGAAAGAAATAAAAATAATAATAAATAAAAATAAAAGTATTTTAGTATATTTCACCTAATATGAATAAAAATAAGAGTAATTTGAATATATTTCATCTAATATGATATCTCCTCTTCCCAACATGGTTTTTTTACATTCATTACTAATATCACTCAAATGTTTGCGATATAACTTTAACTACTCTCTACTCATTGTATCAAATATTTCTTGATGGGAAATTCTTGCCTTTTGTATACTTTGGAATCTATCATTACAGTCAACTTGTATATTCTCAGATATCAAATTCAGATGTGTGTCCCACTCCTAAGATATATTTTCACTTGAATTCATTGTCATCTCTGCACTTAGTTTCATACATTAATATGCACATAATATAACAATTAAGTCTCATGAAAAATGTACATTGAAATTCAATTAATTCTTTAATGTACTCTTTAAATTTATTGAAAAATGCAACATAAATTGATAGTAAAAAATCGATATGTATCTAAATGAGGCCAGGAAGATGTGGTCTTAGACCTCAAAATGCCAAGTGTAGAAATAACTTGATGATTGGGCTTCTGACGGGTTAGGTTTTCCAAGCCCATAGACAAAAATAATTTTAGAGCTATTGAGTTTTATTATATGGCTAAATCTATCACTGCTTTGTGAATGAAATATGTTCATATTAAACTAGTCAATAAGGAGGAAACATTAGATAGGATTTGGTGATTGGAAGGAAAATTCACCATGCTATGCAGAGTTGGTTTTGGCATCAATTTCAAAGTAACCAATTGGGGATATGATGATGAAAAGGAATATGTAGAGGTAGTAAGCTCCCTTGGCTCCTAAGGCACCAACTCCAATCGAATCACTCTCAAGGAAGAGATGGAGGATAAAATCAAAGGAAAGTCCAAGATGCATGATATATATGTTCATGCAAGGGTGAGTGCAAGCTAATGATGGTCTCTCATGACGCGTTAGTTGCAATGCAAACCTGAAAAAATAATAATATGTTAACCTAAGGGATTATTCAAGGTAATTTTACAATGAATTTGAATATGGTTTAAGAGTATGAAATGTAGGAAATTCAATTATCTTTTTGAATATATAACACTTATTCATAGAAATTGTGAATAACTAGGTCAATTGTTTTTTCTAATAGTGGTATCTTATTTTTCCAACAAAATATAAGTTATATGTTTTCATTTGTGCCGGTATTGAGAGTCTTAATGGTGGAATTTCATTCCAAAAACTTGTATACTTGTAGAGAAACCGTTTTTGTTCTATCAAGTATTTTTTGGAAAATTTTCATATTAATTTTATAATTTTTTTAAATTATCAAAGTCAACAAATTATTAAATTATTAATTTTATATATTTTTAAAATTTTTAATATTAATTTTATATTTTATTTGTTCGTGCACGCTAAAAGGGTCTTAACATGATCACTTTTTTTTTTAGATCATAGGTATCAGACTCCTCTAGTGCCTCATATAACTCATTTGAGAAATGGTTAAGCCGAGAAAAAGTTATAGTAGAAATGAGAGAGGTGTGTATTCTAGGATTTTGATATATGTGAAGACAAAAATAGATTAAAATAGTAAACAATAATAATTTAAGAAAAAAAATTATATATTTGAAATCTGCATAGTCGACTCTATCTATGTCTATAATGTTGTCAACAAATGAAATGTTTGGCCTATAGAAAAACAACGTCAAAGACAAAGATATAGAGGGATATTCACAAAAATGGAGGTTTTTATGAACTTGCACACCGAACCACTAGGTTTTTCATCTCGAACATAAATCTGAGCCAACCATGTCAATATACACCTTGTCAATCCTTCCCAAAAAGAATTGAATCCAAGCAAGTGCACACATGCTCTAGGAGCACGCACACGCTCTAGGAACACTGCACACTCCTAAAAATCATTTCCTTCATTCTTTATCTTTGTCCTACCTCTACTACATCTACCCCCCACCATCTCTCTAAATCACTCTCACTCTCCCTCTCTACCCCACCCCCCGTGTCAGTCTCCCTCTCTCTCCTTCACACTCATATACATTGTAATACCTATACATGACAAGATTTAGACATCACAAGGCATGGAAAGACCTAGAGATAGACCTTACCTTGACATGCTTCAGTCACTCACACCCACTCCCTATCTATCCCATCCCTCTTCCTCTCTCTCTCA
>SNQJ01S0099818.1:23558-44790 GCA_010110895.2 Picea sitchensis
GGAGCAGAGCACTCAAGGCTCACTCTCTTCAGGGAATGGTGAAAACCAATTCAATTAACAAATGAAATCAGAGTACAATATATAGATGAGATGGTCTCAACAAACCAAATCCTAGATCCATGAAGTGTGGATCTCAAACCTCTCCATCCTAAATATAATCAGAACACAACAACCTAATCCCTAGCAATCTGCCTATCATTTCTACATTATTCCAACAATTTGTGTGGTACGACTCTAAAAATCATGTGAGCAATATATTGGGTTAAGATACAGTTTGCTATGTAGCAAGCAATTTAAGGTGGTTAAGATACAGTTTGCTATGCAATATTTACTGTTGGGTCAGAATATATGTTGTAATTTAGATCTTATGGTTTATATTTTATTTTTTTCATCATTCAATATTGCTTAGTAGGTTGGATATTGCTGGCAAGCAATATACAGGTTGCTATGTGGTATTGAATGCTGTGGATAGGTGGAACCTAGGTATGGCAGTATTTAAATCAGAGTTTAAATGTTTTATCTTTTGATTTTTTTCTAGTGAGTGGCTAAGTTTGTATAATAAGAGTGTCCTAGGGGTTTTTCAGCAGGCTGAATCCATTTCTACATTCAACAATGCAATTTAAACAACAACAAAAAAAACTATTTTATCCAGATTTACATAGTGACAAAAAAAACAAAAAATAAAATATGTACATATAAATACAACAATTAAGAAAAACAAGTCTAGCTCCATCTTAACTCCAAACCCCAAGGGGATCAAATCTCTCAAGGTAAACCTTTAACCTTTCCTCAAGTTTGAGTGTTTTATAGTTTAGACTAAAGAACAAGTTTTAAAGAGTTTTTTTTTTAAGTTTTGTAGGAAATTATTTAAGTATTTTTACATCATTTAATGGGGTAAATTGTCAATTATAATTATGGAGTCTAATCTCAAGAGAATAAGACAGTCAAATACATTATCTCCCCAACTTTGTGGAAGAGATTTCACTTCTAGCTTATGATCACTTGAAGGAGACTTTTAAAAGTTGAAAGACATAGGATAAGTTTTGATTCACTTATGTTTACATTTAACACAATATCATTTAATATAATCTTTTTAACTGCAACCACACATTCAACCAATAATTTAAGATAATTCTATGGATTTAGAAAAAAAATCACAAAAATCTTGCTTATATATATATATATATATATAAAATTGTCATTTAAACACTTTAAATTACTAATATATATATAGAGAGAGAATATATATTTAAATGGTTTTTTTAGATTGCAATATACTTTTATGCTTATTCTCAAATACACCTTAATGGTCATATGTGTAGGGGTGACAACATGCATACCTCTTCCATGTGCCATTTGTCATTTCTCTTTATGTTTTGTGGTTAGAGCCAATAGTTCCACCTTTGTTTATATAGAATCTACTTGTCATGGCATTTGTTTATATGGAATCTATTTGTTATAGTATTTGATAATTTATTTTAGTTTTTATTTTGAGCAAAATCAAACTTTACATTGAATATACCTTAATATAAGAAGAAACATATTTTACAAAAATATCATATTTAGATCACACTAATCCTTAATATGACTGACTGAATTTTTTTTGACTATAATTATCATTAATTTTATAATAAATTATTTTATTAATTTCTTTTATCATTATATATATTTTTTATATACCATATATATATCATTCCTCAAGAAAATATTTTCATCCCTAATTTCTTACCATGATCATATTTATTTTTGAGAAATCCCATGTCTTTTAGGACAATACTTATTTGCAGTGGTTTTACTTTCTCGATCATATCTTTTGAATGTCCCATATGTTGTAGGACAATACCTACAATCCAATTATCACTTACCAGTTGTGATGACATACGCATGATTCAAGTGAGAACATGGGACCCTCCATGTGACCTACCATTTTCTCCCCCACTCATATTCTCATAGAATGAAGATTACAAAACTTACACAAGTGTTTTTTAGTGCCACCTTTTTGTATTTTTAGGTTCTTATAATTATTGGTCAATTGTGTATTTTTAGGTTCCTTTGTTGCGGCTTGTCCTTTACGTGTTCATTACTTGTCAATTATGGCTTTTCTGTACAAGTTTCAAGTCCTTGTATTTTAAAATTCCCCACTTTTCGTGGCAATATATTAATTTTGAGCCTACAACTATTATTGTAAATAATAATTAATAGGTCTACATGCACGTCTTGAAATTTGGTCTATACTACATGCCCTCTTCGTTATTAATAGGCATACCTTTTAATATTCTATGTATATGTTATTGCGATTTTATATTTATATTTTTAGTAGACATATGACCCGATGGTTATTACAGAATAGGGTGGCTTTTTCAACCATATGTTCTAGGATTTTCATTTCTTAAAATAAGACAATTCATTTTAAGACAACTCTCAGATTGGTTCATGTTTATTTTTTCAAAATTTATAATGTTCATTTTAAGAAGGTTATTATATTTTTGAATTTACAAACGTTGTGTTAATATAGGGAAGTGGAGTTATAACATAATCAAATATAATCAAATATTTTTTTAGATTGTAGGTGTAACATATAATGCATTCTAAAAATGATTAAGGTGATAAAAAGTTTTATAGGAAGAATAAAAGATGTATGTTTTTTAAGATTCTCATATAAGTTAAGAAAAAAATATTATTTAAAATTAGACATAATGATATGAACTCTAATTAGGGGATCTTTTCTCTTATAGTTGGATATGTATTTCATTAAGATGTTTCACACAACACCATTGGGTATGGAGGCCTTCACCGTAGTCATGATAGGGAAAAAACATCCTAAAGCCCTTAAGATTCATCAAGGGAGGGAAACAATAACCATGGACCTTAAACATATCTTCCGAGGCTCAAGTTCCATGAGAAACACCGATAGAGGTCAAGTGCCTTGATATGGTCTAGTGGGGGGACCAAAGACTTAGTTGAAGTACAAATATTCTAGGAATATAGGGCCAAACATAGCACCTCAAACCACCACACCTAACCTCTCAATGTTTTAGTTGGTTTATAGGGCTCAAGGGTCATGAATGACACCTTAAATCACCATACATCACCTCTTAATGAGATCTTTAGCCTTCAAGTGGGGATATGGACATCATTAGTATATTTTGAGCACTAGGTACAAGTATTGTTTCCTTGGAACGGATCAACGGAGGAAACCGAGGATTTAGTTCCTAAAGGAAGCTTCTAGGCATCCACAACCATCAATAACATGTTGAAATACCACAAAGGAGCTTTCTGGGGTATCCTTGGTCTCTATACAAGGATGGACAATAATATTGAATCTTTGAATGTTGAGTATGATTCTTTGGAATGTAGATATTTTCAAGGGAAGAAACACAAGTCTTAGGTGGTAAAGGAAGTCTATAGGCTTCTAGGGCCACAAATGACACCTTGACCCACCAAAAATTACCTATAAAGGGAACCATTTTCCCCTAACTAAATATATAGGTACCAATAGCATTTTTTAGCACCAAGCATGTGTCTTAGGGCCCTATACATGGCCGAGGGAGAAAACATGAACATCAAACCCTATAAGAAGATTTTATCCATCTAGGGCCAAGAAGGATGCCTCAAAAAACCATGCATGACCTCTTTAGGGTATCATTGGTCTATGATTGGGGATATCAATGTGACTATGTGGTTTTGAGTAGTAGGTATGTGTCCTAGGGAACTATATATTATCTAGGAAACAAGGCCATGGCTTAGATCCTAAAGAAATATTTGAGGCATCCAAAATCATGAACAATTCCTTGAAGAACCACACATTGTCTCTAGAGGGTATCCTTGGCCTTAGAGAAAGGATGGTAGTTCCCTAAAAAAGTTTTCATCATTAGGTATGGGTCTCAAGGTATTGATATGGTTGAGGGGGGGAACCCAAGCCTTAGGTGAAGTAAAAATATTTTAGAAATCTGGTGTCAAACACAACAACACAAATTGCCAAACAAAACAACACAAATTTACCAAACACAATAAAACAAATTACCACACCTTCCTCTCAAGGTATTAGAAAGCTTCCAAGACTCAAGGGTATTGAATGACATCTAAAGAAAACATAAATGACACTCAAGGGGACCTAATTTGGCTTTTAGATGTTGATATATGGGCATCATTAGGATATTTTTAACACTGGCTATGGGTATTGGGTCCTTCAACATGATTGAGAGAGGAAACCCTGGCATTAGGTCCTAAAGGAATCTTATATAATTTTAGAGCCATCAACGACATGCTAACCCACCATAAAGGACCATTCAAGGGTATCCTTGGTCTGTAGATGAGAATAGTCATCATTGTGAGTTTTTTAACATTGAGTGTGATTCTCTAGAACTTGGTATGGTTAGGGGAACATACTCATAATTCAGGCCCTAAAGGAATCTTATAGGATTCTAGGGCCAAGAATGACACTTTGAACCACCACAAATGACCTATTGAGGACATATATTTCCTCAATTAGGTATATAGGTACCACTAGAATTTTCTAGCACTAAGTATGGGTCTTGAGGCCCTCGACATGGCCAAGGGAGGAAACATAAATGTTAGAGATAAAGAAATCTTATAGCCACCTAGGGCCAAGAAGGATGCCTCAAAAAACAATTGGTGGCCTATTGAGGGTATCAATGGCCTCTTGTTCTAGGTGTTAGTGCCATTAGGTGGTTTTGAGTAGTACATATGTGTCCCAAGGCCTTTGAAATGATCTAGGGAAGAAGGCCATGAATTATGTACTAAATGAAGTTTTAAGACATCCATATCCATGAATAATTCCTTCAAGCACCATAAATTACCTCTAGAGGGTATCCTTGGCCTATAAGAAAGGTGTTGGTTCCCTCACAATTTTTTGATCAATAGTAATGGGTCTTGTTAGCACTCTGTAAATTTTGTCTGGSTGATAGAAAAATGACAGAGGTAATTGTTTCAACCTACTTTAGAGCTGGGCACTAGCCTGGTCAACTCAGYGAGGGTTCTCTCGTGTCACTTGATATATCTTTGGCAATCACTAGTTAGATTTTCTTTGTTTTGAGTGGTTTTTATAAAATTTGTTGGCCAAGAAGAGGAGGGACACCCAGGGCTATGGAGTCAAAATTTTGAAATYGAATGAAAACATTGACTGGAAAATAGAACTCTCCAGAGGATAAAGGATAAATGAGGCAATGAATCTAAGTTGTAAATTGAAATTTGCAGAGTGTAAGAGGAAAGGGGAAAAACAAGTAACTGCATCAAAGCATTAATAAAATGAGTTCTGAATTAGTTAGGAAGAAATACACACAGCTTAAGTTGTTTCAATCGAGAGCATCAAGAGATGAATTATGGGCTTTTAACTATCCAATTCAAATAGAAGACAATGTATTTGGAATTAAAGAACACAAGAAATACATACAATGAGGGAAGACAAAGCTCATATCACCACCATTAGAATCTTTTCATAGAGACTTCAAAATCTTCTTCATATGTATTCAATTTAGTCCCACAAAATTATAATGGAGTTTATAACAACCAGAATTGTGCCCTTGCACTTCTAACCACTAATACATTCGTAACCTCTATCATTTATACAATTTCAAGTTCCTTTAGTTAGAAACTGATTACAATAGCTGAACTGAATCATTTCATTTTCTACAATGATTGCAAATGACAATTTTCAGAAAAATGTTTCATGATCCCTGCAGATTCATCTCCATCTCCTTCCTCTTCCACGTTCTCTTTGAAATGTCATTTATACTCCTTCAAATCTAATTCCATATTCTCATTAAATATTTGGGAATAATATATTTGAAATAAAAATAATTCCCAAATATTTTTCTATCATGTAGAATTAAATTTCCATAATTTAATTCATGCTCATGGTTTTTAAAACCATTTATTTTCTTACTTCCTGTGGTTTTGGAAACCATGTCTTGTTTTTCCCAATTTACCATTTCACTGTAAAAAAACATTTATTGTTAAGATGTTTTTTCCAATTTACCGTCATTGGTAAAATACCTTTTATCTTCTTCTTTTACTTTCGTTAAACTTTTGGATAAAGAATTTTCCAAGTCTTCCTTTCACGTGCATATTCCCATTTAATTGTTTTATTGAAAATTCCATAATTATTATTGAAAACATACTCCTAGAAAAGTGCCACACATAAACCATGGGATCAATGGATGCATTTATTATATTGGAGAAAAGTGGTTTGGAGTTTATCCATTTTTTCCCCAGATATCCACGAGGTGTTAAAAACAAGTGTCCAATCACCAAAGCCGCCTTCACATCATTAAATTTTATGTCTGATGTGTATGTGCGCCCTCCATCCATCCTTTGAGTTTTCCACGTTATAAATTCAGATTGGTGCCCATGATTTGATGTGATGCCATACATTAAATATTGGATCAAATATTAATATAAATAGTTTAATATTAAAATATTTATATTAATAATAATAAACTCATTTTTCTATTTTCTAAATACTTTGGGCATATGAAGCTTAACACATGACATTGTGGATAGGATAAGGGTGCTTAATAAAAGGAATATTTTTTATTTTCAACTGGAATATGAAAATAAGAGTAAAAATGAATGAAGTGATGGAACTAAGGGATTTAGATAAACATTAAGGCTAGGTATAGGTTTGGATGGGAGCTTGACTGAGCTGGTGAAAAGGTTTTAAAATATGAGTATAAAGATAACACAAGGAAAAGATGCTTTAGGAAAAATTAATACAAATTAACAAGTGATAACATAGGCTCCAACTGGAGATGTTATCCTCCCTGTGAGGTAGCAAAGAACTCGTAGACCCAGTTCATGATCCATTGGGCTACTCCCAAAACATGTCTGTGTACCCTACTCCGACCTATAACCAGTGTCTGCTGATAACCAAACTTTGGACACTGCTCTCAACTCAATACTGAACATTGAATACACCACTAAAATATGACTGTACACAATGTGGAAATCCAAACTGAAAAATGCTTGACCAACAATCTTATTTGCACACTCCTACCTGCCCTAAAAATTCTGAAATGAATACTCAATCAAGTGATGCTAAAGTTCTAATGCATCCAATCATGTAATTRGATTTCCGATTTTCCTCTGCTCCCATTTTTCTTAWGCAGGMAGACAAATGTAAAACATGGCAGCTGAAAGMAAAAATTGAATCCAAAATCTAAGCTTATGAATGAAATAAAMTCCTCCTTCAATGATGAYTGTAATAGGATGCCCCCATGATCTTGAAAACCATGAAAAATCATTTCTTCTTGATGAAAAAAAATAGGAAGAGAAGCCYGATTCATAAGTGTTTGATGTTCTTGCTCTATTTCTTCAATTCTGAGAACATTTTCAAATGAAATGGAAGCAATAGGTTTTTCTACTTTCCCATGCATCTCAAAAAAAATATTCATACATTCTTGAACATCTTCAAATGTGACAACCATATTATGTGCGTCCTCTTATTCATCAAACAATTCTGATTTGGTTTTATTAAACTTCTGAAAATTTGCTTGAGGATTGTCATTTTGACTTTCAAATGAATGAATGGAAATAAATTCTTGTTCTTAACCTTCATGTAAATGTGAAAATTTAACATCATGAACTATTTCACAGTATAGAGTTCCCATGGATGTATTCTCAAAACCATGATTCTCAAATGAATCAAATAAAACAATTGCCTCTTCATTATCTTTCTGTATTTCTGATTAGAAAGTGGCATACATTATTTTGTTGTTCTCCTAAAACTCTATGTCATTTGTTAGTTCATTGCTTGAAGTTTTCATAGATGGAGTTTCATAATCCTCATCCATGTCTAGGCCACCTAGAATTTGAACAACCACATCATTCATAGGGGAAGAAAGAAAAATTTGAAACACTTTGTCTTGCTGGAAATCTTGTTGAATATCTCCATCAAGTTCAAAAGAAGGAAAATGACTTTTAACAATAATTTCTTGATCAGCTTCATCTTCAACCAAAGGAGGGGGAACTATTTGTTGTTGGGTTGAATATTCATAACAGGCTTCTATGATTTCATCATTCATACACTCTTCATCACCAAAGCCATTTTCAAGGTACTTAATGAAATGCTCACAAAATTCACAACCATATTTAAACACCAAGGATGAATGATTAGATTCTCCATAATTATTAAAAAATGTTATATGGAAATATTTAAGAGAGTATAAGTTGCCTGCTTTTAAACCTCCATACCATAATCTTGGTTTCCCCTCCAAAGTAGCCATAAAAAAATTCATCAAACAATCCTCATGAAATTCAACCCCCAACTTACATATGTGCATGTGAAATCTAATCAAGTGCAAGGCAACATCACTTCCTTTCCCATCTTCGAATTTAGGCAAATATTTTTGCCAATTTATGCGAGGAATACGATTTGGAAAATCAGGAAAATGAGATTGATTCATGGGAGCATACCTTAAAGATATTGAACTCATCTTCGGACAGTGGATTCTCCAATGATGTTTTGGAAGTTGGATTCTGCATTGAGAGTGGAGTCGTCGGTGAAAATTTAAATTTATGGATTCTTCTACCATTGGAATCACCTTCAAATTGATTTTTTGATCTGTGGAGTCGCCAAAGAAGAGATACAACCAATATGTGTCTAAGTGTTTATTTCTCTCAGACCTTAGAACACAACCATGTCATTCTTTCTCAGGGAAAATGTTTCAATTTCATCCCCGACAATGGCACTAGAATGTTAGCACTCTGTAAATTTTGTCTTGTTGATAGAAAAACGACAGAGGTAACTATTTCAACCTAATTTATAGATGGGCACTAGCCTTCTCAAATCAGAGAGGGATCTCTTGTGTTACTTGATATATCTTTGGCAATCACGACTAGATTTGGTTTGTTTTGGGGGGGGTTTATAAAATTTGTTGGCCAAGAAGAGGAGGGACACTTAGGGCTATGGAGTCAAAATTCTGAAATTGAATGAAAACATTGACTCAAAAATAGAACTCTCCAAAGGATAAAGGCTAAATGAGGCAATGAATCTAAGTTGTAATTTGAAATTTGTAGAGTGTAAGAGGAAAGGGGAAAAACAAGTAACTTCATCAGAGAATTAATAAAATGAGTTATGAATTAGTTAGGAAGAAATACACATAGTTTAAATTGTTTTAGTTGAGAGCATAAAGAGATGAATTATGGGCTTTTAACTATCCAATTAAAACAAAAGACAGTGTAAATGGAATTAAATAACACAAGAAATACATACAATGAGGGAAGACAAAGCTCATATCACCTCCACTAGAATATTTTCATAGAGACTTCAAAATCTTATGCATATGTATTCAATTTGGTCCCAGAAAATTACATTGGAGTTCATAACAACCAGAATTGTTCCCTTGCACTGCTTCCCACTAATACATTCAGAACCTCTATCATTTATACAATTTCGAGATCCTTTAGTTAGAAATTGATTACAATAGTTGAACTGAAACATTCCAGCTTCTACAATGATTACAAATGATATTTTTCAGAAAAATGTTTCGTGATCCCTACAAATTCCTCTAACGCTCCAGCTCCATCCTCTGCCACGTTCTCTTTGAAATGTCACTTATACTCCAAATCTAATTCCATATTCTCATTAAATATTTGAGAATAATATATTTGAAATAAAAATAATTCCCAATTATTTTTTAATCGTGTAGAATTAAATTTCCATAATCTAATTCATGCCCATGGTTTTTAAAACCATTTCTTTTCTTGATTCCCATGGTTTTGTCTTGTTTGCCCAATTTACCATTTCACTGTAAAAAACATTTACTGTTACCATGTTTTTTCCTATTTACCATATTTGGTAAAATAAATTTTATCTTCTTCTTTTACTTCGGTAAAACTTTTGGATAAAGAATTATCCAAGTCTATATCATGCTGGATAAAAGTGGTTTGGAGTTTACCCATTTTTTCCCCGATATCCACCACGTAAAAACATGTGTCCAATCACCAAAACCATGGTATATAGGATCAAATGTTAATATAAATATTTTAATATTAAAATATTTATATTAATAATAATAAACTCCTTTTTCTATTTTCTGAAGCCTTTGGGCATATGAGGCTTAACACATGACTTTGTGGATAGGATAAGGGTACTTAATAAAATAAATATTTTTTATTTTCAACAGGAATATGAAAACAAGGGTAAAAATGAATGAAGTGATGGAACTAAGGGATTTAGATAAGAATTAAGGATAGGTATAGGTTTGGGATATTTGCCAAAGTTTTGACTTATGGAGGACATGACTATTTTGGATGATCATTTGAGTGAAGGATTTAGGTGATGGGAGCTTGACGGAGCTGGTGAAAAAGTTTTAAAATCTGAGTGGAATGATAACACAAGGACAAGATGCTTTAGGAAAAATTAATGCAAATTAGTAGGTGATAATAGGTCTCAAGGTGTGATATGGTCTAGGGGGTTGTTGGCACAGAGGCAGACCCAAGATTCAATGCTTCAATAACACACCAAAAAAACCCTAACTACTGGCTCTTTTGACAACACCTACGAAGACGATGAAGTCTCACCTGAGGTAGAGGCAGGGGGGGTTGCAGGACTCAAGTGTCTATAACCGAGCTGGGACATAGATCTGTGATTACACACTTCAATAGAGCACTTATCCAATAGTATGCATTCAATTATGATTCTTATTCACTTCACAGATTAACCCTAAATATAGAACATCATTGTTATAAACAGATCAAACACTCCTAAGCACTTAGGATAAGTTCATATATAACACTCATTCTCATCATAAATCACTAACTATTCATAGATCTATCTATCATACATCAAGAATAGTGCACTAAGAAAATATAAACATAACCATCATGGACACATAGCACAAAGCACAATAACACAGGATATACATGGTTCACCCTAGTGCGGGGATATGTCCACCAACTCTTATTCTTCTTTATTAGCTTCTTCCAATCTTATTACATGCACCAAGCCACAGATCCAATTCCGCAAAGGATAGGATATCTTTGTACACCTCTCCAGATCCTCCTTCCCCGGATTAGGTCAAGGAACAAAGCCAACTACAACCACTTGCACTTAGCTCTACAAGTATCACATACAGTATGCACAAAACATTCACAACTATTCCCACTTAGCAACCCTCATAGGTTCTTGCACAAAGACGATCAAACCTACAATCAAACAGATTGAACTCTACTTACACTTCTTTGCATATAGCCAACACTAGCACTTAGCACATTGCCCCTTTATTACATCGCCTAGATACTTATTTATACATTACAAAAGGGGCCTAGACATGGGAAAACCCATGGGAGGACATCCCATACCCATTACATAAACCCTAAAAATTGAAAAATATCGCAAAAAGAGAGAGATCCCATGATATCCGCTTCGCCTCGGGGCTGTGTCTTCGACCAACCTGTCAAAGTCCCAAAACTTGGTCGAGGGCCAACAGGCCCCCAACACTCACCCGTGACTCATCCCAAGTCATGATGATATAGGAAACTATGCTATGAAGGCCTCGAGCTTCCTCGACTTACTGCTTCACCAGAGCCTCCTACTCGGTGAACTTTTGAAGTACTTTCTAGGTGACAGGACCTTCCAGGCATTATTCCACTGCTGCAACCACCTGTTCCAACTATGATCCTTATCCCTCAAGCTCTTCAAAAAGTGTGCAAGCTTCGTCCTACATCATCTAGATTCTCCTTGTTACCTCCATCACTTAGCTCTGGATGGAAGTGACCTATTGCTAAACTACGTGTTGCTCATGCGACCTTTTCATCTTCTCCACTGCTGTAAGTTGTTTCATATATGCTTGCACAGTTGATGCCTATTGCTTCACCTCTTGGAGATGTGCCTCTAATGTCCTCAGCCTCGAGACTTCTCCAAGGCACTCATAGGTCTGCACACTTCGGTCACTGATTTTCTTGCATTATGTGGCCAACGCCCTGATTCTTTCTACTGCGCTCCTGGCAATTTCTTCCTTTTGATCCCGTACTTCCTATGAAGTGCTAGGCATTGATTGAAGTTCTATCTTTGCTACTCTTTCTTGAAGTTGTTGAATCGCTTCAACGAGATTACCTACTTGTCTCTCGGTTGTCTATTTTTCCATTTGTGCCAAGCCCGACACAGAGTGAAATGCTCTATTCACTTCCTCTCTAATCCCAATCTGCTCTACGAGCAACTGGTCTTTCTCTTTCTGGATTTACTCCTTGTTTTCTTCGAACTTCACCTGAGGTTCATCTGTCTCTTTTTGCGCAACCTGAAGTTTCTCTAAGGCCTCCTCCTTTTCATGCCTCAAGGCCTCTATGGACTTCTCCTTATCTTCCTGGACTCGACGAAGTTGAGTCTCTCTTGCATCTGCTAATCTGCGCAATTGGGTGGGCTCATCCCCCAATTATACACCTTCTGATGACGATGGTGCAGTAGACACAACGCAGCTTGAGTAGATGGATTGTTGTATGCCCTTCAGCTCTGCCTCGATTCTTTCATACATCGTCTCCTGCTTTGCTTCATGTCACTGTAAGACACCCTCTGAAGAATCTTCCATAGTTGCAATGATGACATCAACGTCATCCACTGTGAGCACATTATGTGACTCAGACTTGTTGGCTCAAGATTTATTCCATGCTGAGGGTTTCTTCGGAGAAACACTCCTTTTCTTTGATGTCTCTGCCTCTGTTAGGGGATCCTTCGACAGTTTTACTTTGCCCTTTTCTTTCTTTTCTTTTTCCCCTTCCTCCTCTCAATTTACTTCATCACCTCCTCCTCTTGCAGGTGAGTTAGGTGCAGTTTCTTCCAATGCATTATCCTTCTCTTCACTGTCTATGTCCTGCACTTCGTCCTTCTTCTTCTTTTTCTTGGCACTACTTGGTCCATCATACTCCGTTCGGGTAACCATAAGACTTCTGATGAGGTCGAGGTCGGATAGTTTTTCATCTCCGACCGGTATAAGGAACTCGGTTGGTCATTATTTGGTGATATCTTCCAGGTCTTCTTCGGTTAACTTATAATACGACTGCAACTCCTATTTACTTTCATCCTTGCACGCACTGATGTAGATAAAGTGGCGATATGTGTGGAACTTTGCTAGTGGCCTGTAAGTATGCAAGGTGTTTGGAGTCATTAAGGGGAATGACTCAATGGCGCACGTGAGCTGTAGGTAATAAGTGTGGAACATCACGGTTGATTTTCACTACTTCGCCATGTTTCTCGAATACCACAAGGTGGTGAACCTCGCAGCCAGTGGTTCTGATGGCTCGACTTCAGGGAATTTCTCTCCCTTTGGCATCTACCAAACGACAAATTATATAGTAATCAACAACCAACTAAAGTGGAATTCATAAATGTGGTCCTGCACTTCGCGATAGTCCTTTTCCAACTCATTGACGAGATAGCTCACCTAGTTCATCTACATCCCTTCGATGCATTTTCCTGCAAGGTCGACTACAAAGGCTCTAACTTGTGTTTGTATGTTCTTTCTGAAGATCTTGCCAACAATTAGTTGACAATCTAAGCGCACTGGGCCATCTTGGATGGAGGCTACCTTGTATCCTCACTTTCCTTTCTCAACATCGCCATAAGATTCTTTGATGCGCTATGCCAAGGAGAGATATGATGTCTTCCTGGGGTAGAATTGATGAGGGTCTGGTCTCTGCATGCTTAGTCCAGTAATGAGGTGGATCAACACTAGATCCACAGTGATGTGCCTATCCAACCATAGATACCCTCCATGGAAGCATGACAGGAGGATTTTAGCGCACACATCAACCTCCTAATGTCTAATGAAGTGTGGGATCTTCATGACATTCAAGATAGTTGATCTCACAATCTCCTTAATCCATGGCTGGGGAACTATCTTAGGCTTCTTCCCAGTCATCTTTTTCAAGTAGCGATGCAGTGCGAGCATCACATAATTATTCCTATCGTCGAGGTTAAAATCACTTATCTTAAGAGTTGGGATAAGTCCCAACTATGGTCTTGCTGCGCGTATCCCTTTCGGGAGGTACACAGTGATGAGTGTGTACTCAAACTCTCTTGGGACACTATCATGACTAACTGCACCAGCCAAGGGTGGGATGTAGTCGGGAAAGACCGACGGGATCTGCTTTGCATTCGCCAGATCGTCGTGGTGCTTGCTTCTCTTCTCTGTCGCAGTTTGGGATGGCCCAGATCGACATCTAGTCAAGGAGGATTCTTGCAATCTGCCCATCAATGAGGCATGTATACCTACGGACATAACCTTCTTAGCCATAAGGTCGATCAATATTTCTTCTACTGACTTCTCGACTGCGCTAAGGTTGCCCGACATGCACGCTCGTAATCAAATAAATCAGGTAGGCGAACAGATACTCAAGATAATCGAATCAATGGTGAGGTTTAGACAAAATAGTACAGTAGGCAATCACATCTCTATTAGCTCGAATATATCAATTTACAAAAGTGGTCTCGATGCAACATGCGATGGATTAAATAAACAACATCGTAACAGATTCCTTCAACGGGTCGAAATGTCTCAATCCATCTATTATGGTGCGGTCTCAATGGTCAAATGGCGATATTTTCTGCAATAACTGTGTTTCTAACCATTCCAAGGCCTTGTTCTAATGGTCGGGATGCCTCCAACGGTTATATAGCTTCGTCGTGGCGAAGTTCCATTCTATGCAGTTCTTCTATTTCGGTGAGACTCGAGTTCTGCTAGCCTGCCTTCTGCGAAGTCTTCTCTAGAACTTCCTGCAGTCTTTCTAACTTTTCTTTCTTCCTACTGAGCTTTCTTGCCTTCTTCCCTGTGATCTGAGTCACATGGTTCCTCTTTCCATTCTTATTCTTATCTTCTCTTAGCATAGTAAGTTTGCACTGTTGAGGGTCTTCCAAAGGGTTTGAATGTAATACCTATTCTCTTACTACTTCTGTGGTAGGTGTTCTTCCCTCCTGCATAGAAAGGTTTTTCAAGCCTTCCTGCGTTCTTTCAACTTCAACAACTAAGTCTCCAGCCCTTAGTCGCTTCGATTTGTCCTCTTGTTATTCTATTAGTCGCTCTATTTTCTTAGCCATGAAGTCCCTTAATTCTTTATTTTTATGTTCTGTGGCTTCTTCCTCTGGTTTCCTCTAGATCTGATCTTTCGAAATCCAAGTCTTTCCTAACAAAAGTGCAAAAGGGGCACTGTTCTCAACAAATTTAATGACTTCAAATTCTTCTTCAGTCGATGTTCCATGAGAAATCATAGGTACGTTAGTAACTCTTCCACATAGGGTTATCATCTTTCCTTTAAACAATCCTATCCTTCCCAATGAAGGAATCATAACTAGATTTCCCAAAATTTCCCAAGTACTTTCTAGCATGATATTCACCTATGTTTCCTTATCCAGAACACAGTCTATGTCAAAGTCTCTTATTCTTGTCTCTTTGCACTCCTTCTCTTTTAATATCTCTGGTAAAATGATGTCTTTATGATCCTTCAAGGATTCTTTCAGTTGTAATAACATAGATTCTGATTCGTCCTGGTTCTTTAACATATCCTTAGTTTCCTGACCTTTTTCATGGTTTTCTTGTCTCATGTTCATCTTTTCAACTTTAGCAATCATTCTAGGGAAATCCAAAACCTCATGACCAACAACCTTACAAAAAAGACAAATAGGACATATGCCAAGGCATTCTTTAGCAAGATGTCCCAGTATTCTGGAGTTATAACATAGTGTCAATCTTCTCTTTCTCTTAAACGATCCCCAACCTTTCCTGTACTGCGCACTGGGATCACAGTGATGGACCTGCAATATGAACAAATTCTTTCTAGGGTCCTGCATTCACTTGTTAGTCCAAAAATTATTTCCATGCATAGGAATAACATATCTTTCACTATTTCTATCAAATCTATTCAGATCAAATCTTATTTCTTCTATCTGTGCCCTTGTTTTCAGACTAGGACCAAATCTATTAAACATACCTAGATTCATACTTTCGAAGAAAACATTTCCACTTATCTTACCTTCCTCAGAGAACAAAGCTTCAATATCTTACCTCTTTCCTTCAGATCATGTTCCTTTATTAGCACTGAGCTTCACAAGTCAAGTAGAATACTGCGCACTACAAGAACAGATTTACGCATAGAGATTTCTCTTTTCTTCAGTTCCCAACAATCATAGTTTCAGTCCCGGAGACGAAACCATTTGTTGGCACAGGGGAAGACCCAGGGTTCAACACTTCAACAATGCACCAACAAAACCCTAACTACTAGCCCTTTCGACAACACCTGTGAAGCAGATGAAGTCTCACCCAAGTTAGAGGTAAGGGGGGTTGTAGGACTCAAGTGTCTACAACCTAGCTGGGACACAGATCTATGATTACATACTTCAACAGAGAACTTAGCCAATAGTATGCATTCAATTACGATTCTTATTCACTTTGTAGATTAACCCTAAATACAGAACAACGTTGTGATAAATGGATCAAACACTTCTAAGCACTTAGCATAAGTTCATATCTAATAGTCATTCACATCATAAAGAACTAAGCATTCATAGATCTATATATCATACATCAATAACATTGCACTAAGCAAATATAAACATAACCATCATGGACACATAGCACAAAGCAGAATAACACAGGATATACGTGGTTCACCCCAGTGTGGGGCTACATCCACCAACTCTTCTTCTTCTTTATTAGATTCTTCCAATCTTCTTACATGCACTAAGCCATAGATCCAACTCCGTAAAGGACAGGATATCTGCGTGCACCTCGCTAGATCATCCTTCCCCAGATTTGCTCAAGGAACAAAGCTAACTACAACCACTTGCACTTAGATATGCAAGTCTCACATACAGTATGCACAAAGAATTCAAAACTATTCGCACTTAGCAATCCTCACAGGTTCTTGCACAAAGCTGATTAGAACTACAATCACACAGATTGAACTCTACTTACACTTCTTTTTACATAGCCAACACTAGCACTTATCACACCACCCTTTTCTTACATCGCCTAGCTACTTATTCATACATTACAAAAGGGGCCTAGACATGGGTAAACCCATGGCTCGACATCCCATACCCATTACATAAACCCTAAAAAACAAAAAATCCCACAAAAAGGGCGAGATCCCACGATCTTCACTTCTCTTGGGCGCTCCGTCTTCGACCATCTTGTCGAAGTCCCAAAAATGGTCAAACATGACCAAGGTTCTCCCAAAACTTGGTTAAGGGACAACAGGGAAAAACCCAAGCCTTAGATGAAGTACGAATTTTGTAGGCATATAAGGCCAAAGACGACACCTCAAACCACCACACATAGCCTCTTGAGGTCTTAGACAAATTCTAGAGCTCAAGGATCAATAATGGCACCTCACACAACCATAAATTAAATATTGAGGATATCTCTATCTTTCAAGTGGGGATATGAGCATCATTATTATATTTTGAGCACTAGGTATGGGTTTTGGTTCCTTTGAAATGATCAAGAGAGGAAACCTAGGAATTAGGTGCTAAAGGAAGATTCTAGGCATCTAGGGCCATCAACAACATATTAATCCACCACAAAGGACCTATCAAGGGTATCCTTAGTCTCTAGATAGGGATAGTCAATATTATGAGGTTTTTAACATTAAGTATCAGTCTTTAGAATGTGGATATGGTGAGGGGAACAATCCCAAGAGTTAGGCCCTAAAGGAAACTTATAGGCTTTTAGGGCCAAGAATGAAAATTTAAACCACGAAGATTGACATATTGAGGGCATCATTTTCCTCTAACCAAGTATATAGGTACCAATGGATTTTTCAATCATTGGGTATGGGTGTAAGGGCCCAAGAAATGGTTAGGGGAGGAAACATGAATGTTAGTCCCTAAATGAAGCTTCTATCCACCTAGGGCCAAGAAGGATCCTTCAAAAATCCACAAATGGCCTCTTGAGGGTAATATTGACCTATTATTGGGTATGTTAGTGCCACTAGATTATTTTTAGTAATAAGTATATGTCCTAGGGACTTGGAAATTATATAGGGAAGAAATATATGACTTATGTAGTAAAGAAATATTTGAGCAATTGAGATCAATGAGAAATGCCTCAAATCATCTCACATTACCTCTTAAGGATATCCTTGGCCTCTAAGAAAGATGTTAATTCCCTCACAAGGTTTTTATAATAAAAAAAAATTCTCAAGGCATTCATATGGTGTAAGGGGGAAACCCAAACCTCAATTTAAGTAAAAATCTTCTAGGAAGATAAGGAAAAATATCATATATAAAACCACCATACCCAACCTTTTGAGGTCTTAGGCATCTTCTAATGCTCAAGGGCCATTAATAACACTTGGAAATACCATATATGACCTTTCGAGGGGATGTCTAGCCTTCAAGTGGGGATATGGACATCCTTAGCCGATTTTGAGTGCTACGTATGAATCTTGGGTCCTTGGACATGATTGTGAGAGGAAACTTAGGCCATAGATCCTAAAGGAATATTGTAGCCATCTAGAACCATTAACGATATCTTTAACCCCATAAAGGACCTTTCATGGGTATCCTTGGTCACTCGATGGGGATAGTAATTGTTATGAGTTTTTTAACATTGAGTATGAGTCTCTAGAACATGGATATGATCAAGGGAAGAAACCAAAGATTTACGCCCTAAAGGAATATTATAAGCTTCTAGGGCCTATAATGATACTTGGAACAACAATAAATGACCTATTTAGGACATCCTTTTCCTTTAAATAGGTAAATATTTACCACTTACGATTTTGAGGAATGGCTATGGGTATTGGGGACCTAGACATGGCCAAGGAGGAAATATGAATGTTAGGCCCTAAATGAAGATTCTATCCATATAAGGCTAATAAGGATGACTTGAACAACAACACAAGGATTCCTAAGGGTATCAATGATCTATGATTGGGGATTTTGTTTCCATCGAGTAGTTTTTCGTAGAAGGTAACTGTCCGAGGGGATTAGAAATGAACCAAGGAAGAAGGCCATTCCTTAGGTTGTAAAGAAACATTTAACAAATATAGAGCCATGACCAATGCCTCAAGGAGCCACACATTAACTTTGAAGGGTAACCATGGCATCTGAGAAAGTTGTTAGTTCCCTCACAAGGTTTTGATCATTAGGTATAGATCTTAAAGCCTTGTTATGGGTCAAGACCTTGGTTAGGTATATACCACTATAATTTTTTATCCATTGTTATAAGAATGTGTGCATGCCCCTGTGAGATAAAAAGTACAAAAATCACAAAGCCCCACCTCAATCTATCTACAATAAGTTTCCTTACATCTCCTATAAAACAATATTGTTGCAAATAATTTTTGTGTTTTTTGTGTGATTGGAATGCAAATATTTTTCTTTTTCTGATTGGAAATCCTTGTGAACATGGGGAAAAAATTTAATCGATCAAAAAATTATTTGAGGAAAGAGAAGAAAATTGAAAATTTCATTGAAGGAAGAGAAAAGGAAAGGTTAGGTATGAGAAAATGCAAGCTTTCAACAAAGACCAATCCAAATTCTAGAACAATATATGTTATTGCTATTTATCATTCATAAACAAAAGAAGAGCACGATATTTCACTAGCGACCAATCCAATTATGGCCTTTCGTGAACCTGCAATGATTGTTTCATCAATACAAGTTGTTGTGGATGAGCGGATGATGATGGATTTTCTTGGAGCTAATTATACTATGGATGAATTAGAGAAGACATTCTGGAAACTACCCATAAGCATGTCAACTATTCTCCCAAATTTGATCTTTGAGTTATTGAAGGGGTAAGAATTCTTACATTTTGTGACTCCACAATGAAAAGGTCAAGATTGACAAAATATGGGTCCATCATCCCTACCTAGACTAAGCAATGTGAACTGAAGAACTCCTAAACACATTTAAGGGAAGTTTCTTAACTAAATATTTGTTACCAATAAAAAAAAATATATCAAGGAATATTTTTAACCAAAATCTGATGCAGCTAAATGTTAGTTATTTATATATTTTCTAAAATATATGAGTTTGACTATTGTCAGAAGAATTTTAGGCATTTAAATAATTGAAATTTCATAAACAAGTAACCATATCGTTAAAATCCTTGTTGATTATTTTCATAAAAAATGATAAGAAAACTTGTTCTAAAGGTCTTAATGCAACTTAACATGTATTTCCACGATCAACTGTTATAAATATCACAAGAAAACATTGTTTTCTAGAAAAAACATATCAACTCATTAAATGTAATGTCAAAACACTTCAAAAGTATTATATTAGAAAAGATAGCCTTGACACATTAGGCCAAACATATTTGTGGGACTTCCCTAGTAGGCTACCTAGTTTTGACATGACATTAATTGGAGTAGTTAAGGGACTAGTACAAATAATTTTGCATGAAAACACTAGGCTTTATTCTATCCCCACATTAAACACTTTATTGACATGACATAAAATAATTGTATCAGATATTTAGGAATGAGTATAGTGCACTTAACTTGGGCCAAATATATTTTGAGAAATGCAATTCTTGGCATGTTCAAATAAACATGATACATAACACATGTTTTTGTAGATACCCCATTGAAGATGGTTATTACTATCAAACACACAGACACATCATTATTTTAATAACAACCTTGTGTGTGAATGTTTAGTTACATAACCACTAACATCATCTAGAGGTTTTATTTATATCATCATGTGTACAAGGCTAGAGGGTTGTACACATTATCAAAAATATTTCTTAGATGAGACATGACCTAGGTGTGGTGGAATCTCATTATTTATCAAGATCATGCATGTGAGAAATGAGTATGAATTGGGGAGGAAGGAGGACCTACAAATCTTCAAATATGTAATGTAATATACTATGGAGGGAGTGCAAGAAAAAAGATATAGCCTGTGACTTCCCAACTTAGTAATGTGTACATAAATGGTATCTTTTCTTTCATATTTTACTCTGAAATGTCATAGTAGGAATTGTTGTAGAAATGGAATTATATATGTATTTATCATTGTTAGACAAAGTATGAGTCTATGACTTCATCAACAATTTCTTCAAAAATACTCAACAATATGTTTACCATGTCCATGTGGCTTGATGGAAGGATGATCACTTTAAAACATGTAGAGATACATTTCTCATTGGTACTATCTTATTAGTGGTTGATTTTCCTAAGAACTACACCCTTAAGATATAGAATGATATTTAAAGACAATATTATCACTTGGACTAGGTCATCCTAATGATCCATATCACATATATAC